>BOLG01001174.1:1397500-1680303 GCA_016861445.1 Oryzias woworae
TTGATCATGAGATTCACTTGTGGGCTCCTGAGGTTAAAAGGAGCCGCTATATTGTCAACATCATAAAACTACAATTTTAGCCCTGTGTTAGAGTTAGTATCCATGGTAACTGGGGGGAGGGAGGGGTTCTCACAATTCTATTGAATTGTGATACTGAACTACGCAAAGATGGGGGGGTATATTGATCACTAAGTTGCCTCTAAAACAGCTTTACTGGGGGGTCCAAGATTTTGATGACATCTTAACTGGTCAAGACCACGCAGATAAGAAGTTGGCTTCAGTTTGCCTCCATGGGTCATGTGACCTCAATGAAAACCACAAGAAAAAAAACAGGCTTTGACCACAAACCAACCTAAAGTCACACGAGCGGGAACTGCTGATTGGCTGATCCAGAAGGACACCCAGGACATGGCGACCAGCAGTATGGAAGGCATGTATGACTGGATGATATAGACGCCTCTGTTGCGCCTCAGCTGGAAGCGAAGGCTGAGTCTCGGAAATCGTCCCGCTGCAGGAAAAAAAAGGCCCTTTTCATGACATCATATCAATGCGTGTGGTTTTCAGCTTTCCTATCAGGGAACAGGTTGTGGGCTCAATTCTGCTTCAAGTGGAGAGATGTTAAAATGTAAGACATGATAGCAGGAGCTTTACAGGCTGCACCTTCTAGAATCATCTCTCTGCTTCAGCAGCACAGAACACCACTGCCTGCAAGTTTTAATAGAGTTCCGTCACAATAAAGGTCCTGCACTGCAAAATAATTCATGATGTGTGAAACCATCATCTCTCTGGAAGGTCAGGAGGACGAATCTGCTCACCAGACTTGAAATTCATCATTTCTGTAACAAAGCGGTAATCTGTGATGGTGAACTGGGACAGTTCCAGTTTATCAAGGCCGTGGATGTGTCTCTGACTGTCCGACCAGTGATACACTATGTCCTCTGAGGAGTAACCATCTTGGGAGAAAGCAAACACACGTTAATGCATTCAGAGGGTTGTTTCATGATGTCAATGAACCGCCACTCACAGCTCTCCAAGTCCAACATGCACTCCTGCTCATCCATAGGATACTTGGTTAGGTCCATGTCACATGCCACCGTTGAGGTGATCCTAGGAAGAAACATTGTGCAAACATGTGCAGCAGAACCAGCAGAAGGACATGAAATTAGAGACTGGACCGTACCGGCTGCTGTACAGGATGACCCCATTGGGCTGCAGGCGGATCAGCTTATTCTCCACGGTCACGTCGTGAAACCACGCCGATTTGGCGTTAACGATGAAGGTATCTGGAAGCCACAACTTGTCCACAAAGCGGCTGTCCAGCCCCAGAGTCTTGTTGGTGTGATTGTAGGACAGGCGGTCATCATGCCAGCTCTGCCGTAAGAAGACGGTCATGGTGTACTCCTGCCGGGACCATCAGAAACCAACAAAGTCTTTCAGGTCACCAGTCGGTAGGGAGCTAAGACAATGTAATAAAGCAGCCAGAGAAAATGGCAGGATATAAGTATTCAACTTCTTCCTCACAAGGCCTTTCTATGTCCTTTGATGGCCTAAAAAAATGAACCATTCTGCCTCAACTATACAGGAGCTTCATGAGCAATATGAGGAAGACGTATCAATGCAGACACTTTATTTGATGTTCCAGAGTCCACATGAAAAATGAAATGAATGTTAATACTCAAATGAAAAAGACATGTTTGTGGTAACAAGATGACCTAAATATCCAGTCCAGTGAAATGGTGTTTTTGGTGTTTGACATGTTCTTCAGCATTTTTTTCAGGATGGAGGACACGGATAAAAAAACTGCAGAACAAAACTGCCTTTCTGAGTATCTTTATTCAAATCCTGTTGGATCAGGAGCAGAAAAAAAGCTTGGGTTTGAGATGCAGCAACTGTCATGGGCGGGGCCAAAGTCTCCCTGCTCCGCCCCATTCCGATGCATCCACTCACAGCCAAACAGATCCGTGAACGTCTTTGTTTTCCTGAAGCTGGAATCTGGATCAGAACTGTACGGCTGGGCTCTGATACTGCTCATCATTTTTTTTGCTGAGCTAATGTTAACTTGGACTTGTGAGGTGCTGTAGGAGAGAGTGTAAACAAAGGAATGCTGGGAAATTAGTGCAGCTAGCTTCTACACAGCAGTCCTGCCCACAAACCAGAATTGAATTCCTAATGAGCTCCTGCTGCCCTGGAGGAACTAGTGTCGCCGACTGAGTTGGGTGGCTGTTTGGTGCTGTTCTAAGTTCTGGAGTTCAGTGAAAGCACAAAGGCAGAGGCGCTGGTTGACCCTCGGTTCTGTCACTGAACCTGCTGTCAGGAGTTTGGACATCGGAGTCTTCAGCTGGTGGGTGAATAAGAAGTGTTGGTGTGGGAGTGAGGGAAATAAGACGGTTGGAGACCTGTCTATCAGAATGTCTGTCTGGTAGAAGAGTTGCTGGCAAGCTGTACGGTTACGACCGACTGTAGCCAAATTAAAAAAGCTTAAAAGAGATTAAGTCTTGGTGCCTCATGGTGGGAAAGGGACACTACCATATCTTACCAAACAACCCAGGTTTTTGGATTTCCACTATGAACAGCATAATCACCATGAAAAGACCACTGGGAACTCTTCCACTCTCTAGAGTGGGACTTTAAATCCAGCACCTGAACGAGTGAAGTCATTTCATTAAGTAGAAGTTGGACTTTGCTTTTGTATGAGAGCGAAAGAAATGAAATGAAACTAAAGTTATCATAATGATGATTAGTTTCTTTTTTCCCGCCTTGACCAGTCACTGACAGGTGGTGCTGAAGAGTGCATGTGCTGCAGAAGTGCATTAGCAGCCTTAAGAAGAGCATTTAAAATGACTTCTGTTGAAGTTTCTTCTTCATGACGTCAGTGCAGCGGCTGCAGATGGAAGCTCTCTCTGCTCACTGTGTGTGCTACGTTCTGTCCCTGTGGGGCAAAGCATTGGGGGTATGAATGCAGATTGAAACCTCTTAACATCAGGCAGACTAGCCTTAGTCAACCATGGAAAACTGGGAGAATAGGAGATTGTCTTTTAGCTTTTTCCAGGATGGTATAAAATGTGTCTGAAGCCTGGAGAGTTTAAATGTAAACTTTTCTGATGTTTTAACTTGAAAATCATTAACTCTTTATGTTTGGTCATTTTTCATACTTATGGATTATGTGGTTTTGTTGTGATGCTTCAAATAAAAATAACTGTGACCAGAGCAGGAGCTTGGTCCACATAGCCGGCAGTAAGTCAGACCTGTTCCCGGTGCATGTTGGACTCCATCAGGGCTGCCCTTTATCACCGGTTCTGTTCATAGTCTTTATGGACAGAATTTCTAGGTGCAGCCAGGGTCCGGAGGGCGTCTGGTTTGAGAACCACAGGATTTCCTCTCTGCTCTTTGCAGATGATGTTGTCCTGTTGGCTTCATGGAGCCAGGACCTCCAGCACTGGAACGGTTTGCAGCCGAGTGTGAAGCGGCTGGAATGAGGGTCAGCACCGCTAAGTCTGACGCTATGGTTCTTGACCAGAGAAAGGTAGTTTGACCTCTCTGGGTGGGTGGAGTGCTCCTACCCCAGGTTGAAGAGTTTAAGGATCTTGGGGTCTTGTTTATGAGTGAGGGAAGATCTGAGCGTGAGATTGACAGGAGGATTGCTGCGGCGTCCACCATTATCCTGTACCGGTCTGATGTCGTGAAGAGAGAGCTGAGCCAGAACCAAAGCTCTCAATTTACTGGTCGATCTTTGCTCCAATACTCACCTATGATCATGAGCTCTGGGTCATGATCCAAAGAACGAGGTCCTGGATACAAACGGCTGAAATTAGCTTCCTCCATAAGGTGGCTGGACGCTCCCTTACAGACGGGAGCAGAAGCTCGGTCACCCGGGAGGAGCTCGGAGTAGAGCCGCTGCTCCTCCACATCCAGAGGAGCTGGAGGAAGTGACCTGGAAGAAGGAAGTCTGGACATCTTTGCTCAGACTGCTGCCCTCGTGTACCAGACTCCAGTTGTTTCCTTTGCTTTGATTTGTTTTAATTGATGCTGTTTTTCCAAACATAGTGGTCACCTTTCAGTGTGTGGGTTTGTGTTTGGTGAAGTTGCCTTTCCTACCCACAATGCAGTGCATGTTGTTCATGTGATCTGTTGGGGTCTTTTATGAACTGTTATCATGTGACAGTTCAGCAGCGTGTCACGAATGTTCACACTTTAGACAACAGGAAATCGTGTACAATTTAGGAGATAAAAACTGGTTTAAGCTTAAAGAAGAAAAACATTCAGATTACCATGTTGGCTTCAGAGATGTGGTCTATGCTGGCCACTTCAATCGCCATGGCAACATTCACTGGAGGGCCTGTGGAGGAAAAGGTAAGAAAGCAGCAGACAAGCAGCATCGTCATGTAAAACATGCGCATCTGAATCCACAAGCCCCGCCCACTTCACCATCTCTCAGCATCCAATCAAACACAGCTGAAGCATCATGCAGTTTACCATGCGGTGCAGGTGATTCTGACAAGCTCACAAACACACACGCGTGTCCAGATACACATTGACTGATTCTCATGGACAGATACAAAGACACACACAGAAGTACTTACAGAAACACATGCATGCAGACATCCCCTCGGCTCATTTTCCCCAACTGTCTGCCATGGTTAGCATGATTAGCATGGACTGTGTGTTTTTGGTGCGCTGGCGTGCACAGCTGGATGAGGCTGTGAGACTGAACATGAAGGAATCACTCTGCTATTCCACATCATTCAAAGCCCCCCAGACCCTCCTCTGGGAAACCAGTTTGCTGTTTCAAATCAGAAACAGCACATCACAAAGTTTGAAAGATGCTTAGAAAGCATTTCTACTATATTTCTACCTCATTAGGGGTTTTATTTCTTTATTTGAAGCTTGAGCGTGCAGTTTGAATGCTTTATGGAGACACTTGACTGATGCAGAAACTCTCAAGTCTTCTGCACTGAAACAATTGTTTGTTGCAGTAAAGCTGATCATTAGGGCCCAAAATAACCTCAATAGAAACAGTACAAAGGCTGTATATATGTAAATGCAGCATTTGTAAAGAAACAAACCCTCGCCACGCCTTATAGAAAGATCTGTTTCTGCAGTCACACTCTTATGCAGATTGAATATGTTAATCCTTGAAATATTCATATTCCTGAGATAAATAGCAGAACACACAATGAGTCATGAGGGAAGCTGAATCAAGACAACTACCTGGAATAGCAGACATGTTCCCTAACAGTCCCATCAGAACCACAGTGTGATCCTAGCAGAACTCTAGGATCACTTTAACTGAGTTAAGCTGTGAGACTGAGAAATCTGTCGCTGTGGTTGTTGGATGTTTCACATGTAGCAGCCATTCTTAGCAGGGTCTCAGAGGTCATCAGGTCACAGCCTCCGCCACTCTAAAACTGCTGCTTGGAGACGCTCCTGTTTTTCTCTGAGGATCATTTGGAATAGTGAGGGCAGACGAACACCACTGTTCTGAAGGTTTGTGTTGTGCTAAGGATGGCTGTAAATGTGAGGGGGTGAACTGCGACCCAACAACACAAGCAGTAGATCTCATACTCACCTCCTATCCCAGGGCGAAAATTTCTCGCATAGCCCTTCATTAAATCATCCAGATTAGGTAACCAGGATATTTCAATGTCTGTACCTACATAATCCCCAATGTCACTCGGCATGGCCCTATGGGAGACAAAGACAGCACCAGTCAGGGACATTCATGAAAACCATGAAAAACAAGAGGGTTTATTTACATTTCATGCTTACAAGAATTCTTTTAAAACACTAGATTTATTAACATGCACATCAGCATGCAAGTAAAAGCATACATTCTGACTGGACTGAAGTTAGGACGGATGAAACCGTTTCTGAAAGGATGCTTGTTTCACTGCAGACAACAGAGCCACTGATTTTAATGCAACTATCTGATGGTGTCAATGGAAGAGTCCATTGTGAAAGCAGCCTGTAGTGTACTCCAGCTGACCAAGGAAAAGGCCAAAAGGAACCTTGTGCACCAGTGTGTTTGTCATTCTCAGAGTGTGCACAGATCAGTCCATGAATGTGTGCAGGATTTGTTCGGCTGTTCATAGATTACAGTCCATGAAAGCCCCTTCCACGCTGAGCGGTGCTCCTGAAGTGTAGCGGCCTGCGTCACCATGCAGGCAAAGGATTTCTTCAGGAAAGCTTTGCTTTTTTCAGCCGGTAAATCAACAGGTTTTTTCATCAGAGCAGCGCAGCTGGAACTCTAAAAAATCTGCTGTCAATAGACAAAAAAGATTTCAAATAAGGAGCTTTTGACTTACAAAACTAAAGTAGGGTGAATATTTTAAAAGAACAAGTGATGCAACGTGGCGGTAAACACAGCCTGGTTTCCATAATACTCCAGCATTTTCACCTGAAGCTTGGAAGGAGGTCAGAATGCATCCAGAGATGTTTTTTTTCACTGATTTAGGAGAACATTTGAATAGTAATCTCATGAAAAGTTGCAGCCGTTTGACAATCTACACATTTAGTTTGAACCACAGCTGTGATGAGATCTGAATGATGAGCTTCCAAAGTCTGATCATTTAGTCCCGACTCCTTCAGCGACACCTCCAACCGCTGAGGGATGGAACCTTCCCTTAGTGCCAGTGAACTGGAATGTCCGTCAGTTTCTCTGTTTGCCAAACTCTGGAGGTCCTTCCGTTCTCTCAGAACTCTGCCTCAAAGAGAATCATGTTGATAAAATATCATTTGTATAAAAGCTAAAGGCCAAAGAGTATAACCAGGAGCAGAAGCAGTCTGACAGAATGTTGATTGCTTTAATGCATTCAAATGAAAAACAGTAATTCACCAACAGCAGGCTGTCTTCCTAATTTCACAACACATCAAAGCTAATTACATTTTTGATTTTCTTAAAGAGCCTTCATTCCACATGACCTCATTCAGCAGCTAATGCATGAAGGTCATTCATTCAGAAAGAATTGGGTGTCAGAACATCAGATGTCATCCTTCCACAAACATCAGACTGCTGCTCTGTCTCGTGGAGCTGCAGCCTCCTCACGGGCAGGCTAAACCACTGCAGCAAAACTGGCTCTGCTGCATTTTCAGACACACCAGCAGGTGGCGGGCTTGTATTTTAAACTGGCAATAGAGATGCTTTAAATAGCCTGTAAAGACTGCTGCACGGTCAGATTGTACACTGAGGATCATCATACAGGGAGCAGAAATGTGTGGCAAAAAGGAAAGAATTAATGTCCACCACCGTCTCAGTGGCGTTCAGGCTCTGACTGACAGATGTTCATCCGGAGACCACGCGTGGAGCCACCTTCTGCTTCAGGACCCCAATTGTCAAGGGAAGAATAAAAACACATGCATCATACACCTCTGCAAATGTCATTCTCCTTTTGTCTGCATTCTTTCTGCCAGTTATTGGGGAAGGAGGAGCGGCTGAATTCATCGCTGCAGCTCCTGCATTTCTGCACTAATTGCTAGTTTCTAAATCTGAGTATGAAACCTCTCCTTGAGGAAAACTGTTGCTGCACCAAGGTCTTAGAGGCTCTTTACAGGAAGGAAAGTCACATTTGTCCCTCACAGACATGCACTTCACAACAATATGCTGACACCCCAGTTCTGTGTGCATCAGCGCAGCAGCTTGATCGGCTTTCATCATCAACACCGAACACTGAAGCGCTTTCATCCACTGGTTTTTACCAGGACCACAAGAGCTGTGTGCGTCACAGTGTCACATGTCCTTTTCCTCCGATCTCTTTAACGCTTCTGTAAAGTCTCAACGAACATTGCAGAAGACCCAAACAGCTGAATGAATCGTACATTTTCTATGAGTCTATCCCAGCTGTCCTTACTGTGGATCCAGGCGTCTGCAGGTGAAACAGGGTCAAACCTGTACGGGGCTCAGTGACCCGTAGAGACAAAATGTTCCTGTTTTTTATGTGCACGCTGCAGGCGACACGTCCTAGTGAACACTTCTACAACACGTAAGGGTGAGTAAGGGGGAAGAAGGCGAGACGCAGGCATGTCGTACAGATTTCCTGCTTGTCTTGCAGACTTTACGACGACCCCGTTAGTGTTGTTCACGTGATACGTGTGCGCTCCTCGCTGCAGCCTGACTGTTAGAAATGAGACAATCAGAGTGTAGGTTGTGAACATCCTACGGGCACTTACGGATCACACGCACATTCCATGCGTGCAGCATTTGTGTTAGAAGTACCATTAGTTGTCACTCATGTAGGCGTGTGAAATGCATTCTCTGCATTTGACCCATCCTCTGGGGGAGTGGCGAGCCGCAGTCACAGCCACGCTCAGGAACCCATTTGGTGGTTTACCCACCAAAAAGTCCCATTTTTAGTCTTTGGTATGACTCGGCCTAGATTTGAACTCACCACCGTCCAGTCTGTTTGGAAACTGTACCACAAGGCCACTGAGATGGTGTATGGTCAGTAAGTACTCACACCTTTCTAACAACAAGAGTGTGGCGTACGGACGCCGTACGTCAGCTGTACATCTCACCTGTACATCTCACCTGTACATAGGTGTGTATCACTTCCTCATGAATACTTCTGCATTCGACAGCGGCACATTGCATTTTCATGACGTCTCCATATGGTGCATGTGACGACAGCCCCACACGTGTTGCCATCTGTACACTTGGGCTAGGGTTAGGGCCAAACTGTGGCCTGCAGGAATGTAGTAACATAAAATCTTATTGGAACCATTTGGGATGGTCCCACGTATGCTACATGTAGACGTTCTGACCCCACCCTCAGACACCCCCACATTAGACCCAGGCCTTCCTGTTCTGCTCAGTTTTACTGAGAGAGGCAGAAAGCAGTCACTAAAGCCTCCATGAGTACAAGAGGAGGACTGAAGAACAGGACCCAGGAAGAACTAACTACTTTAATGAAAGTTCTTCACTGAAAATGTTGCAGTCTCAGGAAATCCACTAAAGCTCAGAGGCTGAAAATGCAGCAAATGTCTGAAAACTGAAGGGAAAGTCCAAAATGAAAATGAGGAAACACACAGACTAACACCAGAGTTGGAGGAAAAATAATCCTGTTCAGAACAAAACAACGTCCATCCTTTTCCCTCGTTCATGACATAAGCTGGCCTTCCACTGGCATGACAGCCCCCCCTCACCCCAGATGATGTGTTGATACAATAATCCAGCTACATTACATTTAATATGCTGCTTTCAGGATTTTAGGCTTGGCTCCTGAGCTATGAGGCAGTAAAAGGTCCACGGGAACGCAGATGAAAGGAAGACAGGAAACAGGAAGCAGTTTATCTTTGTAACTAATTGATATTAGGGGTTTTCATTTTAACAGGCAGAGGTTGAAAACACATCTGTCTCTGCAGGAGATCAAAGGTCATTCGAACTACAGTAGGGGAAAGGATTCAAAATTGTGATGAAAGGCACTTTTTTTTTTTTTAACTTGTCCTGCCCAACAGCTGAGCAAACAGATATGAGCTGAGAGCCTCTTGTGTTTGACAGATTTTACTCTTACAATCGGGGGTTATAAATCATAGCGAACACAAAATGTATGTTGGTATAAGCCCCTTTTGTAATCTAAACGATACTTTATTAATATTGATTTACTTTATTAATTTTTTTGTGTTCTTTTTGTTGGACCGGACGGAAAAGGAAAGGGGGAAAAGGAGAGAGTTGGGGGGGGGGGGGTGATAGATATTGGATTATAGAAGTCAGAGAAGGACTACTGGGAGGGGAAGGTAGAGTTGTTAATCTACAGGCAACAAACTGCTGGAGCTTATACCCATTGCAATAGTGAGTGTTGGTCTACAATGGGCCGGGCCTGTCCACACACTCAGCTGTTACATACCTGCCGGCTCCAAGAGTGTTCACAAACTTGTCCACATCCAGTTCGCACGCACACTTGTGCATTCCAACCAACACATGTAAAGCATTACATTCTATCACGCACACTATTTGAGGGTGCAAAGGTGAGCCGACGCCTGTGCTCAGGTGAATGTTATGTTAAGATGAAGTGGATGATGGAATGCACAAAAAAGGAGGAAGAACCCGCCGCCATCCCCACACCAAGACCCCCGCCGAGGCGGCAGCGCCGACCAGGGCCCACACCCGCACCCATATGGTGGGGTCAACGGAGGAGATCCACCCGCCCGGCAGCCCAGCCAAGCACCCAGACCAGGGCCCGCAGGACAGCCACACGGGCCCCCAACACCCAAGTGCAGTGAGATACGGAAGCGCAGAGCACAAGGCCCAGCCCAGCCAGGAGAGCGGCCCTCCCACTGCACCAGGTGGCCCAGCGCGGGTCCCTCCCCCCAGAGCCCCCCCCACCCCAGACAGGCCGCCCACCACCACCCAGGAGCCCCGAGCACCCCCCCACCCCAGCCCCGGGTACGAGCCGGGGCCCCCCACGGGAGACCCGCTCAAAGCCCCAGGCAGCTGCGGAGATCCAGAAGAGAGCATGCTGGGGGTCATGAAGGGCACTTTTAACAACAGCTCAACCCCTACATGGAGGAGTTGTTCTCCAGACAGGGATGTGTTGAAACCATTCATCGATTTATCCACCCAGATGCATCTGTCTGAGGCAAGTTGTGAATCAAATTGAACAATTCCATTAATAAAACATTTCAAAATGAGATCAATCTTCTTTTTCTTTGGGCTTTTCTCTTTAGCCAATCATCTTCCTCCATCCACACCTGTCTTCTGCATCCTCTATGCTAACACCAGCTACCTTCATGTCTTCCTTCACTGCATCTACAACACTCCTCTTTGGTCTTCCTCTCAGCATCTTTCTACCAATATCCTCACTGTCTCTCCCCTGGACATGACTGAACCATCAGAAAGGGAGAGAATGGACCTCGGAGATGCACGCTGCTTAGAAGCTCAAAAAACTTTATGAATGCTTCCACAGGAACATGAGGATTATTTGGTGTGAGGTATCATACACACTGACAAGATGACAAGTTACTTCCATGTGAGGAGAAGCAGTAAGAAAAAGTGCTGTCTGTAAGTCAGTCACTTCTGTTAGGAGAAATCCAGCAGATCCCGGAATGTGAAGTGACTTCACCCAAAGATGGAGGAGGAGTGGAGGAGGCACAGCCAGGCAATCCAACTGAACGGATGTTTGCTCCAAAATAAAGAGAATCCAAATAGATTCCAACTGGAAGAAAGTCTGAAGAGAGGATGCAGAAGACAGCGTTAGATGGAGGAAGCTGATTGGCTGTAGCGCTCCCTGAAGGGGAAAGCCCAACGGAAAGGACGAGTCTGTTTGAATAGAGCTTCACAGGTCTGCATTTGTATTTTTACTCTTATCATGAGCTCTTAAGGATACAGCATACATGTGCTTCACCATTCTGAATGTTTGCGGGTGAAACGGTCAATCAAACACATTGCCTGTGTCAGCATTTCCTTTATGAACACGTCTGATGAATGTGACGTCTCAAACATCCTCACTGCTGAGCTGCGCTAGCTTAGACTGAACGTGTAAGATAGCTGGAGAGTTGGTGATGTAGATTCACTCGGAACCATCACAGAACCAGACCTTCATGCCTGCTGGGAGGGGGGTACTGACTCAGCCTTTCATGCAGATTATTCAGGAAATGAAGGTCGCCTGAGTCTAAGGACAAGTGAAGCGAGGGTGGCAGGCTTGCTGCCAGAGCTGCAGCATGAAGTAAACTGCAGTCTACAGGAAATCCAGCAGCGACTTTTTACTTTTGAAAATAACTTTTGTACTTTCATCACTTACTTAAAATAGATGTGTTTTTTAGGTGAGACTGAAGCCCAGAAAGCAGTAAACCCAAACATTTGGTTCAGACGTGATTTCATTAGAACTGCAGTTTCAGGAGTCTGAGCAGAACTGCCAAAGTCAGTGTCCTTCACTGATGTTTAGATCCATCTGACCCCGTTATTCCAGTGTTTCAGCACCAGTCCAATTCTGGTTCCATGCCGCAGTTTGCCGTCAGCAGTGAGACCGGCTTCTTCTCACTGAAGCGCTTGTCTTTCTGTCATGGTGAATCAGCTCAGCCCTCCTACTCTCACCTCTGCCACCAACAAGTTATTTTAGTCCAGAGAAAAGCTGTAACCTGATGATGCAGAGACGCTTTGCACGAGACGCCAACATGAGGGGCAGCGTTTCTGTGGACTTCCTTCAGTCAATGAATCCAACATGTGACAGCATGAACAGATGAAACAGAGACAGGATCAGTGAAAAGATCCATCCATCAATGGTCCATCCATCAATGATCCATCCATCGATGATCCATCCATCAATGATCCATCCATCAATGATCCATCCATCAATGATCCATCCATCATTCATCCATCCATCAATGATCCATCCAATGATCCGGAGCCTAACCCGCCCACTCGTGGGCGTGGGCAGGGGACACCCCTGGACAGGTCACCAATCTTTAGCAGGGCCACAATCACACATGCACACTCACATCCACATCTAGTGACCATTTAGAGTGATCAATGAACCTGTGAAGCATGTTTTGGACGATGGGAGGAAGCCGGACTCCCCGGAGAAAACCCACGCATGCAGAGGGAGAACATGCACACTCCACGCAGAAAGGTCCTCTATTGGTGATTCTGGTACAGGTCCCCCAGTAGGGACTTGAACCGGGAGCCTTTGCTAACCACTGCACCACTCTCCACAAAAACAGATATTTCCACCTCAATCACCTCATTTAGGTTTGAAAGATCAGTCAGTAAATGTTCATGTCAGCCTTCCATATCAGTGATGAGTCCTCCGTTAAATGTGTCTGCAGTCACATCACACCCCGTCTGTTGTTTCATTTCTTTGGTTCTTTGTGTGTTAGGCCCCCCAACCAGCTCATTAATATTGTTGCTAAAAAGAAACCCCCATGTGAAAAGGTTTACCCCAAAGAGGACGCGTCATTTGTGTACTTTCATCATCACTTGAATGAAGTAAAGTTGTTTCTGCCTCAACTCCATTTGGACCAAAAATAACTTATTGACAGCTTGGTGGCCTTGTGGTAGAGTGTCCACCCTGACATTGGAAGGTTGTGAGTTCAAATCCAGGCTGGGTCATACCAAAGAACCCAGTGCCTCCATGCTTCACACTCAGTATAAAGGGTTGGATTGAGGGTTAAACCACCAAATGTTTGCCAAGCGCAGCTGTGTCTTCAGCTCACCATTCCCCCAAGGGTGGGATCAAATGTAAAGAACAAATGATACACACCTAGGTGTTGACAGCTAATTGAACTTTATTACTGGGCTGTTGGTGTGATTTTCAGTGTGCTCATCAGAACCAGATTCAAATGTTTCAAAGGTAAGAGAAATGTACAGAAAAAATAGTTTGGGGGTTACCGCAGTACTCACCACGGGCACCACCTCATTACCAATCATACTCTCCAGGCCTGCAGTTCTTCCCTGAGTCCCTGGAAGTTCTCCCGTTTCTTCATTCTGATGGAGAAATCCCAGGAACTCTGGAAACATGCTCACATCTGCCTTTAGAAGGTCACATGACAAGGAATAAGCCACGCCTTCTTTTTCAAAGTGTGTTTATGTTCAAAGTGAAGTTGAAAGAGTTTTAGCAATTGGCAGTGGTTTGTAGGAGTCTTTATCTTTCTAAGACATATGATGTATAACAGGCATGTATGGCATATGGACTGAATGCAGCTGTGACCCGAAGCATCTTTCACCCAATCATCAATAACAACGCAGCAGTGCTGCTGAGAAGATGTAAAACACATATTTTATAACACAGCAGAAGAAAGCAACAGCAACAATTAAATAATCTGCATTTAATGATAATAAAGACTGTCTGAAAAACCATCTCACAAACATTTTCACCTCACCAGATCTGCCGCTCCGCACAAACAACAGCCTTTACAGGTAGACTTACCAGGTATGTAATAGTTGCACTTTCACTCAATAGGCCATAAACACGACTTTTATGAAAATTCATTAGGAAGTCAATCAGGTTTGTGAAGGATGTAAAAACGATTAAAAGTCAACTAAAGTCAACGCTCATGTGGACTTTTATGTGACCTGGAATAGTGGAGTCTGGTGAAGTGGATTATTCACGTCACTTCTCTTACTTGCATGATTTCCTCAGCAGTAGCAATAAGACGTTCTTCTCTATTGTCGGTCTTGTTTTATCAACACGTGTGTTTTAAACTTGTAGCAAAAGTGTGTTAACAGTGCTGTGTGCTGTGTAACTTTTACACACTCTTCACTTCTCCCAATAAACTCACACTGAAAAGCCTCCACTGACAAGCAGAGTAATTGTGATGATGACTGTGCCTTGGTCGGATGGATCCCGTTCTTGTTTTTGCTCCTGTCAGCATTGATTTAAGGAGCTTTTCTGTTTCTCGTGCCTCAGCCAGGCGTGTTGGATGGAGCTGGTCTCACAGCCTCTCACACCAAAGCTGTTGTGTAACAAAGACTGCAGTCATTGAGCTGTTTTAGGGTTCTCAAAGTGATTTTTCAGGAAATCTCATCGGCTCAGAAACTGGTCTGCCAGAGGCATTTTCAAAGTATTCTGTGAGAATATCAGGTAACGCAAGCATCCTCAGGATGGACATCTTTTTGTCCAAAGAAAGAAAAGAAATTTCAGTCAGAACATGAAACCCAAGCACACACAAAGCCTGTTGAAAGCATCTCCTCCACAGAAGCTTCTGGATGAAACTTAGATAGAAATGAGGTTCAATATACAGATGGCCAATCATGATCTGTCAGTCAGCTATTCTACAGGATGACCCACAAAAAGTCTGAGTTTGGTCTGAAATGTTCATCATAACTTCAACTGTGAGACAGAAGGAACACAAAGAGTCCAGGAAATCAATTGTTTCATTGACATTATTGGCTGGCTGGCTGTCCAGTAGATAGATACAGTAGATACAGTTGTATTCTAATATATATGCAGATTTATTTATGATTGAAATACTTTCTGAAACTTTAGCTTGTATTTGTCTGATGTGTAGCTTCCAACTTAATTTGTTCTTGATAACAATCCTTAAGAATGTGATTTCTGTGATGGTTTCATTTTAATGACGTAAAGGATAAATACAGTGGGGATTAAAAGTTTGTGCCCCCCAGGTAAAATGTTCTATCATTGTTCATAAAGAACCCAAGGAAAGATTGAAAAATCTCCTAAAGGCATCAGCGTACAGATGAGACATTCTTTTAATGCGTAAAAAAATGAGGCTTTATTTCCATCATTTACCCTTTCAAAATAACAGAAAACAAAGGTTTGTGCACCCTGCAGAGTTAGTATCACAGCTTGTAAAGGCTTTTTGCAGCCAAGAGTCTCCGTTCTTGTGTAAGGTTTCTTCATCCGTTCTTCTTTCCAAAAGTCTTCCAGTTCTTCCACATTTCTGGGATGTCTGTTCCTCACTGCTCTTTTCAGGTCTGTCCATAGATTTTCAATGATGTTGAGGTCAGATGATTGGGAAGGTCACTGCAAAACCTTCAGTTTCTGCTTCTTAATGTAAGACAGTGTGGATTTGGAGGTGTGTTTAGGATCTTTATCATTTATAGAAGTCATCCTCTCTTCAACTTCAACTTTTTCACAGATGGCATCAACTTAGTGTCTAAAATTTGCTGAAATTTGGTGGAATCCATTTTTCTTCTGCTGGGGAAATGTTTCCTGTTCCGCTGGCTGCAATACAAGCCCAAAGCATGATTGATCCACCCCCATGCTTGACACATAGGGCAGGCGTGCCGCAGTTGTCACACCGGAAAGACAGCGGCACACGTGGATTTGACAACAATAAGTACTTGATCTGTCGTCTGTTTATATCTTTCAGATTTGAAAAAGAAAACTGGGTTTGAGCGACTGTCTCTTCTCATTATGGAATCATAAAGAAAGGCTCCTTTCACGCGCGAGGGCCCCCACCACACCCAGGGAAGCACGGCCGTGAGGCAGCGCTCAGGATAGAGAGACTTTAGTGAATCTGGGAATGTTGAAACGATTCAAATCAGATTTGTGTGTAAATGCGGTTATGTGTGTATATCAGGCGATTCATAGTCATTTTTAAAGATTTGTGTGTGTTGTTCATTTTTGAATGTTGTCATTTTTCTACATGTGAATACACAATTGAAAATAAACATAGTTACACACAAAATGTATTGTATGAGTAACAAATTAAGAATTACGCACAGACAAATCAGATGAGTATATTCTCTCTTTAACAGGTGGGGCAATATATGTGTGCCTGGAGGCTGATCGGTGCGCTGTAGCACACATTTATGACCGCACAGCTGTTTTTCTGGTCATGTTTTTGTCACAGCAGCTGATGTTTATGAGGTTATAAGTTCAGTCAGTGGAATAATAACCAAACCAGGTCATATTATACCCAGACTTTCTTTCTGTTCTACCAAATGTCAATCTGAAACATGAAAAGTTTTAAAATGAAACTACAGCTGATCACTACTCCATTTACTGGGGTGAAAATGAAGAATGATGCCGTCCAGTTCTGGAAAAAATGTATTACTATGATTAACAAACTAACAAAAAAGTAAAAACATTTCATTTAACTTGCAATAAAAGCATCACAGAATCAACTTACAGTAGACTATATTACGTTACTCCAGCCCTGTCTCAGGAGATAACAAAAGGTAAATAAGCCAAAAGTCTATAATTTCGTGTGTATTAATATAGTTGTAAAGCATTCAGAAATATTGATGATTTTTGATTCTGACGTATCCAATCCTGTTGCTGTAGGTATGAAATACTACAAATGTAGGATTTTCTTTGTGCAATATTGTTATTAAAGCACTTTGAGTTCATGTCAAAATATGTTCAGAAAAACGATGAGACCTGCTGTTTGTGAGTCCCATTTATTCAAATATACTGTAATGTTTGTGCTATTTCTTTGTATTAAAGTTTGCATTCTCTTAGAGGCGGCTGGACAGCTCAGTGGGCTGGGTGTAGGACCTGGGTTCGGTTCCCAGGACGTGCAGTGAGCTCAAATCCAGTGAGGGTCCTTAGACAAGATCCTTCCTGCTGCTTCCTAACTGGGGCTCCCTGTGCCTTAAATATACAGGGTTGTGTCAGGAAGGGCATCCGGCGGAAAACTCTCTGCCTAACCACCTGTGGACATCAGTGAAAGCCGGGACTTGAACCGGGCGAGAGGGCTAACCACTGCACCACTGTGCAGTCCAGTAAGTCAGTTCTTTCTAAATCAAAGAAAGCGATTTCCTGGGTTCTTTATTCTGTTTCCTGACATTTGAAGTGTTCTATGATGACCATTTCAGATCAACTACTTATGAAGAGGAACAACTTAACGGCAAACATTTTTGCCTTTCTGCAGTCACCCAGAATCAAGTTAGCCCCACCCACAACAGCGTACCTGTCCAGACTAGAATCAATCGTTCATGAAGGTCACTAAAATGGAGCAGTAGCGCGTGCAGGCGCAGCGGCGTGCATGTGCATTGCTTCGTGTTTCACAGAGAGTTAGAGACCAGTGAGTGGAGGCAGGAAGGCAGCAAAGTCCAGACCGGAGATGTGAAGAACAAGCAGCAGGTTTGAGCCAAGAGCCTGAGCAAAGCCCCCAGACCCTTCTGTAGGGTTTATGACGTCAGAGGTCACTTCTGGGTCTGGGCTGCAGGGAGAGGTTCAGGGAAACCGGTTCTGGTTCTGTGGCTGTTTGGGCTTTCAGCTCAGAAGACTTCAGAGCATCATCATCATCAAAAGCTAACTGCGCCCCCTCCCCCCCATGCGCAGCTTCACCTGCAAAAACGCCCACCTCCACCGTCAGCGCAGAGCGGGGGGTGTTCAGGTGATGCTGCTGTGTGCGCGCCCGCGCGCCGGCCACATCAATGCAGCGTGTTTGTCAGTGAGTCGTAGGAGGCGAAGCCCCGACAGCTCGTGCGGGATTGTGCGTGTTTTCATGACAACCGTCCTGCTGCACGTTTCTGGCGGAACGAACAAAAAATCTGGTCTCACCTGGAGAAGATGTCCTTCCCGACGGATAGCAGGGCCAGACCGAACAGCAGGAAAGTTCGGATCTCCATTCCTCAACCGACGGATGCACCCCAAACAGAGTTCTGGTTCGTGGGTTTTAGCGCGGGATCCAGCGCTGCGGGGGGGAAGTGACGTGCGGAGCTGCTGCTGAAGCTGAGCGCGATGCTGACCCCATGATGAGATCCACACGTCCTACGTGTACTGGAGCGAAAAGCGGGTCAGACTGACCCAGTAGTGGGAGGAGAAACTCACGGTCCCTGTGCGTAAACGGAGCGATCGTTCCTTCAGCCGCAGCCCGTTTACTGGGGGGGGGAGGGAGCTGGAGAGAGAAGAGAGGGAGGGAGTGATGGAGGGAGAAGAGAGGGAGGGAGGAGAGATGGAGAGAGGGAGGGAGTGATGGAGGGAGGAGAGATGGAGGGAGGAGAGATGGAGAGAAGAGAGAGGGAGGGAGAAGAGATGGAGGGAGGAGAGATGGAATGAGAGGGAGAGGGAGGGAGTGATGGAGGGAGAAGAGAGGGAGGGAGGAGAGAGGATGGAGGAGAGGGAGAGTGAGTGATGGAGGGAGGAGAGATGGAGAGAGGAGAGAGGAGGGAGTGATGGAGGGAGAAGAGGAGGGAGGGAGGAGAGAGGAGAGAGGAGAGGAGGAGAGAGGGAGGGAGTGATGGAGGGAGAAGAGGAGGGAGGGCAGGAGAGATGGAGAGAGGGAGGGAGTGATGGAGGGAGGAGAGATGGAGAGAGGAGAGAGGGAGGGAGGAGAGATGGAGAGAAGAGAGAGGGAGGGAGAAGAGATGGAGGGAGGAGAGATGGAGTGAGTGATGGAGGGAGGAGAGATGGAGAGAGGAGAGAGGGAGGGAGTGATGGAGGGAGAAGAGAGGGAGGGAGGAGAGAGGGAGAGAGGGAGGGAGGAGAGATGGAGGGAGTGATGGAGGGAGAAGAGATGGAGGGAGGAGAGATGGAGAGAGTGATGGAGGGAGGAGAGAGGGAGGGAGTGATGGAGGGAGAAGAGAGGGAGGGAGGAGAGAGGGAGGAAGTGATGGAGGGAGAAGAGATGGAGGGAGGAGAGATGGAGAGAGATGGAGGGAGGTGGAGAGAGGAGAGAGGGAGGAGAGATGGAGGGAGGAGAGAGGGAGGAGAGATGGAGAGAGGAGTGAGTGATGAAGGGAGCTTCACTGATCTGTCCTTGTCTTACTTGCCCTCAAAGCGGGGGGTCAAGGGGGGCGCCTGGGGGCCACGAGACTTTCTTTTCTTCTGCTTGGAGATCTTTCTTCCCCTCTTTGCTTCTGGTCACCACTCTCATGTTCAGTCCATCCTAGACTGTTATATAATTCTGCTCCAATTGAAAATCATGAATCTATTTATGACATAAAGTCTTAAAACTCATCAAACACCAGAGTTTTAAGAGATTTACCACAGTCTCTACTTTGCAAAGATTAAGTATAAATACTCCTTAGAGACAAAAACTCCAATATGACTGCTGCAGATTGTGTCTTTATCATCTCAGTGGATGACATTCATCTCTCCTCCATGTCGACCTTCAAAGTAATATCTGCAAAGGAACTGAACGAATAAATGAAGCAACACTAATATGTTTAAGAAAAATGACAACAAATATTCTGCTGCTTAAAAATGAACAGAAGTAAAACAGTAAGTACTTGTAATGCGCTTTTCTACCTTTGTTAACCCCAAAGTACTTTACAGTCAAACTCCTGTTCACCCATAAACACACACTGATGGCGGCTCCACTGCCAAACGCCACCATCCACCTGTGACCACCAGGAGCAATGTGCGGTTCAGTGTCTTGCCCAAGGACACTTCGACACATGCATGGAGAGGCAGGGTGGGAACCAAACCTGGGACCTTCCACTCAGAGGTCAGCCACTCTATCTCTGCACCACAGCCAAAACTGACAGCTGATTCCTCAGCACTGTGCATCCTCAGAAGAAACTCAGAACCATTAAACTCTGATTTGGTTCACAAAAGATTGTCAGGAGTCAGACCTCTGTCTCCCCCTCTGGTCACCAACAGGAGGCGTCTGCTGAGTACTGACAGGACTTAACACCCATCAACCCCAGTGCATAGTGTCTGATGCCTCCCCACCTGACTCTCATCAGTCAATCAGCCACAAGAACACAGCTCATGACCACACTTGGTGAAGTGTTGTTTGTACCTTCCTGTTGAACATTGGTTACCTGACCCGGTGCTGTAGCCAGCACTGTACCCGGCTCTGCCTCTTTGCCGCCTGTCCTGACCTTTGCCTGGATGATTTGCTCCTGTCTGCCTCTCACCTTAAAATAAACCTGCTGCAAATGTTTGTGACATTGAAATGCAGGAATCTGGAAAACTTCATCTGGACTGTTCAGTACCAGGTATTTATCTCTGAGTCACATGAGATGAGATGTTCTCATGACTTTCCAGACATTTGAGATTGGATCATCAACAACAGCCTTCGCCAAAGAGCCACAATCAGCGGTAAGTTTATGGTCCCTAGCTAACCCGCTAAGCTCTACATTGCCAGCTAGACTAATGCAGGTGTAGTAGAATGCTAATGTTTGATTGTTAGTAGTGTAATGGGCGGCCTTATAACTAGAAGTTTTACATTTCTTGTAATTAATTAATCCGTGTACTGTCGACGGTGCAGTCCGTGTACTGTCGACGGTGCAGTCCGTGTACTGTCGACGGTGCAGTCCGTGTACTGTCGATGGTACAGTCTATCTGCTGGAACAACGAGCTGCTCGGACATTAGCGCACCCTCCCCTCCACACCTCAAACGTTACTTTTTCTTTATTTTTATTTGTTTGACACCAGAGGTCGACTGGAGATCTGTTTATTTTTTATTAGAGTCCACAACCGTCCCGTTTGGGTCCACAGCCTACTGTTTCATTAAGCACAATAGTTGACCACATATTCTAAAGTTAGGATGTTCCATTCAACAGCAGGGGGCGCTAATCGAGTGATGCCGGCTGCTTTACTTGGAGTAAAGCTAAATCATAAAACAAATTATTTTTCTTTTTCTAGTCATGAAATTCTCATTTTGAAAGTATTTCCACCTTTTACCTATGAGAAATTATGGTGATTTAATATGTTTTAACCCACATTCCTGCAACAAATACTTTATTGATCTTCTGGTATTTTATACTCCAAGCCAGAACTGAGCTCATTCCCAGCTTCTGTTTTAGATCAGTGAATTGGATCCAATTTGATCCTTCAGAATGAACCAATATCCATTATGAATCAGCTCATTGTCAAAATGAATGGTTACAGCCCTGCTGTGTACTGTATGTATTTGTGTATGCAGATTTATGTGTAGTGTTTGTATGTTGAGCTGATAAACACTCTTACACTGAATGAAAGGTTTTTGAATGGAGGTGGATCGGTCAGAGAGAGACGGAAACACAGCAGAAGCAGTTGTCACACAGCAGCAGGAGAGAAACTCATTGTAACTACCAGAAGACTAAATGTTTTCATGAGCCCAAACATGGAGACGTGATGTTTTTGTAGAGCTCTTTGAAATAGATAAACCTGATCACATCATCCATGTCTTTCATGCATTGTAAATAAAATAACTGACTCCTCTCCATGTAGTAATCAGGCTACAAACATTAGCTGCTAGGTCCATGTAGCAATCAGGCTACGAACATTAGCTGCTAGGTCCATGTAGCAATCAGGCTGCAAAGAACATTAGCTGCTAGCTCCATGTAGCAATCAGGCTACAAACATTAGCTGCTAGGTCCATGTAGCAATCAGGCTACGAACATTAGCTGCTAGGTCCATGTAGCAATCAGGACTGCAAAGAACATTAGCTGCTAGCTCCATGTAGCAATCAGGCTACGAACATTAGCTGCTAGGTCCATGTAGCAATCAGGCTGCAAAGAACATTAGCTGCTAGCTCCATGTAGCAATCAGGCTACGAACATTAGCTGCTAGCTCCATGTAGCAATCAGGCTGCAAACATTAGCTGCTAGGTCCATGTAGCAATCAGGCTACAAACATTAGCTGCTAGGTCCATGTAGCAATCAGGCTGCAAACATTAGCTGCTGGGTCCATGTAGCAATCAGGCTGCAAAGAACATTAGCTGCTAGCTCCATGTAGCAATCAGGCTACGAACATTAGCTGCTAGCTCCATGTAGCAATCAGGCTACAAACATTAGCTGCTAACTCCATGTAGCAATCAGGCTGCAAAGAACATTAGTTGCTAGCTCCATGTAGCAATCAGGCTACAAACATTAGCTGCTAACTCCATGTAGCAACCAGGCTGCAAAGAATATTAGCTGCTAGCTCCATGTAGCAATCAGGCTACGAACATTAGCTGCTAGCTCCACGTAGCAATCAGGCTACGAACATTATCTGCTAGCTCCACGTAGCAATCAGGCTACGAACATTAGCTGCTAGCTCCACGTAGCAACCAGGCTACGAACATTAGCTGCTAGCTCCATGTAGCAACCAGGCTAAGAATATTAGCTGCTAGCCCCTCCCACACACGGCAGAGGTGGTGAGCTTAGGAAACACATTTATGGCCACGCGGCTAGCAGCAAATTCTCGGTGAAGGAGGGGCAGAACAAGCAAAAAGGCCATGCGAATCGCGTTCAGGGAGACTGCGAGTTTAGACAATATATGGCTGACCTTTAGTACGAATGTTAGTTTTGTCTTTTTATGAGAGTTGATTCTGAGGCTACAATCATAAACCCAACTCAGTAACTGTGATGGAATTTTTCCCAAAAGTGAAATTTGCAGGAGAAAAGGAATCCTTGTTGGTGGTGTTTATGGATGATGTAGAGCATGAAGGCAGCGCTCCTCGTCCTCCTCTTCCTCCTCCCACACATGGATGCCAGCTTGGATCACAGCTCCTCATGCGTGTCAGCTTCATGAGTCATTGGCTGTCTCTTCCTGAACGAGCCTGGCAGCAGCCAACAGGCCCAGCAGCAACATCCTCCAGGTCACACGCTGTGGATCGCTTCCCCATCCAGACCCTCTTCTGAAAGTCTCGCTGAGGATCCACTTGTCTGAACTCATCACTTTCGGGTCTCCAGCTAACATGCAGCAAACTGTCCACCAGAACCGTCTTTTCCTTAGAGGAACTTCCGTCTTTGGTTCCTTTGAGAATGAAAGGTTCTGCTGCGAACAGAAAAATGATTTGGTAGAAACTGAGAAATTTGGCTAAAATGTTCAAATATTCTGTCATATTTCTATCCTTAATGCTTAAGAATTCTCCTTGAATCTTCCCTAGAAGCTCGTGGTTTCATCAGGACGGGTTGCTGGAGCAGTGTCCGTATTCTGTCCGCCTCCTTCTCTGACTATGGCTTTCATCCACAGCTCTGGACTCTTTCTGTCTTCATAGTGAATATTGGATTAGTTGTGTATCAGTGTGAATTCCTTCAGGTTCATACTTTGTCGATATAAATATGTCTTTTTAAATGTATTTATATAAATGCATATTTTCTTGTTTACTGGTTCATTATCTTTTTGGTTTGTTTTTAGCAGTTTTTCATAAAAAACAGAAATATTTAAATAAATTACAATTAAATAAATAACCATTCTTGCTCTGATACCTTCTTTAAACGTCTTCTTGATCATCCTCGGTTTTTTCTTGATATTTTTTTTGTAGTTTAAGTTATTCAGGTCATGCCTCAGGAAAAGTAGGTGGAGCTTAATGGCCCCTACCTCCAATGTTCAAAACCTTTGACAGATTTTGTGTGACCCACAAAAAGGGGTGTGGCCTTCCAACAAACACACTCCTGATTATTGTGGGTGGTTGCCATAGAAACATTGACTCAGACCAACCATTACTTTTTAACAACGGCTGGCTCCAACACAAAAACTGCCACTGAATTACCTTCATATGGTTGGAGGCGGGACTAAACCATTTTCTAATGGTGGGGGTCCATTGGTTCTAAATCCTGTTTCTAAATTCTGTTTTTCACATCTTGATCTGAAAAACAATGTATGTCTTACAAAGACAGACAATTCTGCTGTTGCTTTCATGAAAATGTCCACTCTCTACTGACCCCCCCCCCCCCTTGTGGTCAGACTGGAAGGCCGGCAGCTCTTCATTTGCAGAGAAAGCAGCATGAACTGGGAGCACTCTGGGTTTCTTCATGATCGCCCCCAGATTTCTAAAAATGGCTCCCCCACCCACCAGCGTAGGTGCCTTTGTGCCAGAGTGGGCTCTGCTGCAGCTTCTGTTGGCTGTGAGCAGCCGTTCCTGGTGGACGTGGACAGACCCTGCTGCTCTTCTACTCCCCAGGTTTCCTCCTGTTTTGTGAGAAAATCCACGATCCCGTCAGACATTTTGTTCCCTCCTTTTCTCTCCATATTTACAGATGTTTTCATCTGGTTCTTAATGTTTAATAGAAGTGTCATCAGGGACTTGTTTCTGTACATAAAAACAACGTCAAACCTGTTTCTGCTTTTGAACAACAGAAGCTTTAGGATGAAGCTGAGGAGCAAAAACTCGCAGCTTCGACTGGTTTGGTGTTGAAGTTCTCTGGTTGATCAGAAAATTGTGGTGAAGAACGCCTGCAGAGGTGATCTGGAACCAGTTTGCTGTTGTTTGAGGGATGAGCAGCAGAGAACAGAATGAATTCCTTTTTCTTTCTGAAGTTGGAGGTTTGATTGAAGGTTTGCTTGAAGTGAGGAGCAGGAGATGACCTCCAGCTCTTTGCTTTCTGCAGGTTAACTGCAGCTTCTACACTGACAGAATCAGATTCATTTTTCATTTGAAAGTTAACAGGATGATGACAGAAGTGGAGCTTTGAAGCTGCTCTCAGAAACACTCGACCGTGAATTCATATTTCTGACTGAATTATGAACAGAGGGAGTTTCGTGATTCCCAGCAGAATCCAGTGGGGAATGTCAGGAATATATAATCTAGAGCAGAACCCTTTAGAAGCGGGCCTTCAGCCTTCCTCACAGCGCTCCTCTGGCCTCATTTGCAGCATTTTTATTTGGGTCTTAAGGAGTTTTTCTTCTGCCTCGCTCAGCAGGAAATCCCAGGCGAGCTGCTCCATTTCCTTCATGTCTTTGGAAGCCACCTGTGAAAGAGCAGAGAGACTTTCGTGACTGTCCCAGACCTTCTCCAGGAGGTCCCAAGTACCAAAGACGGACCCCCACCCACTCCCAGAACCTTTAGCTCATGTCACGCTTGAGCTGAGACTTTAGAGTTTTCCTGTGACGACTTGTGAGGAACAGCGCATGCAAGTCAAGTCATAAATCCAAAACTCAAGACTTCTGTTTTCACCAAGAAACCTGAACTTCCACTCAGACGTTTTCTGTTTTTGGATCTGAGTTGAGCAGCTTGGAGAACCGGGTTATGTTGCTGACTTGCATTCGTGGAGGCATGCTGGCTTATTTGGACCAACCAGTTCTTTTTTTGAGGAACCGAGCAGAAAATGAGGACAACAGAAAGTTATCCAAAAGAGACCGGAAATGCATCCAAAAACAAAGACCTAAAGGCTGAAGGAGAACAAGAAGAAACAGAATCCACTCAGGATTCTCTGGCTGAATGTCTCCCACGAAGATATACGGTAAAGTGCAGCAGCTAAAGTTTGTAAAAGTATTCAACCATGCCCCCACTAACAAAAACAGATGTGAAATAATCAGTAAATGTATGAATTAAATGAATGTGTGTATTCACTTCTCCCTTTGCCTGTTTCACGACTTTGTGTTTCAGCGTGACCTTTCTGATGGGATGTCATGTCAGTCAATTAATCAATCAATCAATCAATCAATCAATCTTTATTTATATAGCACTTTTCATATAAAACACAACATAAAGTGCTTTACACACAAAAATAATGATACTAATTAAGCAAATAAAAAACAAATTAACATAAAGTCCCCTCCCCAAGATCCGTACATAACCCCCCACCCCTTTCAGACCTTCCACCCCCTAACTGATAGAGATTGGCAATGAGAAACAGGCTGAGCATGACAGTTTGTTTTTAAAAACGCTAATAGTTGGGACTTCTCTCTCTGTGAATAGCGGCACAAGCAGGGACCCGCCTCACCTGGTCCTCATACAGAGCCGCCACGGCTGAACGGCAGCCGACCCAGAGAGAGAACCCAACTGAGGAAGCACCGGAAACAAAATTAAAATAAAATTCAAAAGTAAACATATTGATAAAAGCAAAAAAAACAATAAAACAATAAAACATTATAATGAGGAATTTAAAATACATTAATAATTTATTGTAAATTGATAAAACATTATAAAATAGATAAAAGATAAATTGGTAAAAAAATACAAAGTAAAAATTATATGAAAGCCAGGTTAAAAAGGTGGGTCTTGAGCCTTTTCTTAAAAACATCTACGCTCTCTGCAGCTCTTAGATCCTCTGGCAGACCGTTCCACAAACGAGGGCCATAATACTGAAAGGATGCCTCTCCGTAAGTTTTGGTTTTTACAGCTGGAATGGTTAGAAGACCAGTGCCAGAGGATCTCAGGGTCCGCGAGGGTTCATATTTAACTAAAAGGTCAGACAGATAAGAAGGCGCGAAACCGTTAAGACATTAAAAGTATCTTAAAATCAATCCTGAAGCTTTAGGGGGAGCCAATGCAGGGATTTTAATATTGGGGTGATATGGGCCTGTCGCCTGGTCTTGGTAAGAAGTCTTGCAGCAGAATTTTAGAGAAGCTGAAGATTCTTAATGTTAGTTTTTGGAAGACCAGCAAGCAGGGCATTACAAAAATCTATTCTACTTGTGATAAAAGCATGCATCAGCATTTCCATGTTAGCGAGAGAGAGTAGGCTCGCCTTTGGCTCTTCCCGCTCCTGTCCTTGGGCGTGACCTCGCCTTGGCTCTCCCAGCAACCCCAGCTGTTTCCACAACTCCTTCTGGATGAAGCCCATCTGATAGACTATTCAAACATGTCGTTGTTTATTTAAATATTTAGCTTTTATCTTAAGTTGTAGCTGTTTATCTAGACGTGTTTGTTTATTAGACATATACTTGTTATTCAACCATGTATAAATAATTAAGCTCACTTTTCTTTAATAGTTCTTGTACATCACCTGTCCGTCCGGGGTTGAGGATCTCTCCTTCATGTGGGAAACTCTGAGGTTTCTTAGTCCCCCCCCCCCCCCCCCCCCCCCCCCAAAAAAAAAAAAAAAAGAGGGGGCTTTTTTATGAGTTTTTCCCCACCGCGAAGGAGGGTGTAAGGACAGAGATGTTTGTTCAGCTTAGTCTGTTTAACAACCAGCTATTGTTTACTTTTACATGATTAATAATTATTTTTGCTTCTTGCAATATATTCATAATCAGTCCAATGAGACGACTATGGCTGTAATATTGGGCTATAGAAATAAAATTGAATTGAATTGAATAGTGGGCGGACTCTAGCCAAGTTTCTAAGATGATAAAAATACATTTTAACCACATGTTTAATATGTGGGATGAAAGTTAGCTTAGAGTCAAAAATAACACCATGGTTTCTTACTGTTTCTGAATAATCTAATGAAAGTTCTTTTAACTTCAAAAACTGTTTCTCTCTTTAGGCTTAAGTACCAATAATTAAAATTTCTGTTTTCTCCTGGTTAAGCTGCAAAAAATTATTTGCCATCCATGATTTTACATCTAAAATACAATTTAAAAAGTGCTTCTATTGGCCCTGTGTCATCAGGAGACATAGCTATGTACAGCTGGGTATCATCAGCATAGCTATGAAAGCTGATGTTGTGCCTCCTGATGACATTCCCTAGAGGAAGCATGTAGATGTTAAAAGTAAGTAGCAAAGTATGGAGCCTTGAGGCACACCACATTTAGAAAAGTATGTGTCCATGTTTACCATAAAGTTTCTCTTCATGAGATAGGATGTGAAACACCTGAGAACCGTCCCTGATATGCCAAGAATTTTAAGTCTGTTTAAGAGGATCAGGTGATCAACATATGACATGCAAGTCCTTTTCCAGCCAACTTGCTTCCAGTCTTTGTTTCAACATGCGTCAAAGTCGCTGCCTGACATTTAATAAACCTGCCGCTCCCATCACATGTGGGAGGAGCCACCATCAAAAGTTTTTCTCACCCCCATCACAGCCGACATGGATCCTGAGGGAGACTCAGGTTTATTTATTTTGAAGAAGTATACAAAAGTATGGATGAGCCGTCCACGTCTCTGTCAGTGCATACTGCTGCTCAGGCTGGAGCATAAGAGGGACCACATCACCCCCATGCTGGCGATCCGTCACTGGCTGTCGGTGAAGTTTAGAGTTTTATTTTTGTTGTTTTAAAATCTTTGACTGTGTATTCAAATTAAAGTTACTTTATGTATCCGGTAGAAAATTCCTTTGCCGGTGGGAACACAGAACCGAGACAAACAATCATTAGCAAAACCAACACAACACACAAACACTCAGTAGGATACAGACACGATAAACTCAGACCTGCTGAAGCAACCAGTTTAGGAATGTATTCAGCAAAGCAATAATAAAAAAGCCCAAGATGCCTCTGACACGTTGAGATTGGTACCAAACTGATGTGGCTCTTTGTCCTGAATGGTAAGGATCTGAATCTGCACCCTGAAGGCTGTGCAGGATGTATGTGGCGTCTGTGGCGATCAGGGAATGTTTGCGTTTAACTCTTTTATTGTAGATTGTCATAAGTTACTCCTGTTCTTGGCCCACAATTTTACTACTGATTTGAATGATTCTATTAATTGTGTTATGATTATCAAGGCCAAGTGAACCAAACCAAGCAACTATGCAGAATGAAATGATGAATTCAATGAAGCATTTATTAAAACCTACGAAGATGGATGAATTTGGACTATCTGAAGAGGCATTGTCAGCATGTACCAAAGTGGTATTCACTATGAAATTATGTGATCAAATCTGGTACCAAGATATTCATTTGAGTGGACTTTTCATTATTCCATTATTTGATTATTAACAGACAGTGTGTGTGTGATGGAGCGTCTATGGTGGAAACAGAGGCTCATCTCTTTGACACATATACGTCCAAACAGTTATTCTTACACCAAGAAGAGAAGGTGTCCAGTTCATGCTGCAGCACATCTGTGTTGGTAGTGTCCATGGGCACGGTGTCGTCTGGGTGTTTTATAAATGTAATTCTTGAGGTTGAGCTTCTGCAGTCATTTGTGAAAAGAGTGAAGAGAAGTGGGGAGATCATAGAGCCTTGTGGAGCACCGTTGGAGATTGTCTTAACGGAGCTGAGGTGGAAGTTTACTCTGACCTGCTGAGGTCTCGCTGTCAGGAAGGACAGGACTCAGAGGATAAGATGACGTCCATCTGGAGCAGTTGAGGTTTGGTTGCAGAGTGTTAAAGGCACTTGAAGAGTCCACAAAAACCAGGGTGACACGAGACTTGGGCTTTCCCAGATGGGTGAAGGCTCCATGCTGCAGGGTGAGCACCACATGGTCTACCCCCCTCTGCTGCCGGTGTGTGACTTGAAGCGTGTCGGTGTTCCTGCTAATGTCAGCCTGCAACTGGGCTAGAACAAGCTGGTCAAAGCTTTTCCTGACTGGAGATGCTGAAGCTACCGGCCGGTAACCATTGTTGAACTTGGGGTTAGTCCTTTTTGCAACAGGACAGATGATGGATGATCTCCAGATGGTACCTTGGGGGCCGGTGTGCTACATGTTTTCCAACCAACCTGCCAGTGAAGCTCCGTTTTGGCTAAACACACCTGATCCAGGTAATCAGCAGCAGAGAGGGCAGGACTTCTGGAAAACCAGCAGGAGGCCCGCCCTCGAGGCCTGGCTTTGGGCACCTCTAGGGTGTGTCCTTCTGTAAGCACCTCCCACTAAGTGCGGTCGAAGGAGCCATGGCGTTTCTCCAGAAGTCTGACTTGTGCCTTTGTCACACCCTCCCTCTGTAGCTTTGTGTGCTATGATGGGATGAAATGGACAACACTGTGGTCAGTAATGCTGAGTGTAGATTTGTTATAGGTCCTGTATGTATTTTTAACATCACTATAGCAGAGGTTGATGGTTTTGTCGTCTCCAGTGATTCAAGTGACACATGGATGGAAGGCGATAAGACTTTATTTAATCTGCAGCCATTAAAGTCCCCTAAAATCAGCACTGGGGAATCCAGAGACACGTTTTCATGTGCACATGACGTGCATGTGTTGCCTGATGATTGAATGTAAATAAACTCACTGGGGAGGTGCTTAGGTCGGAATGACAGCGTGAGCAGCGGAACGTCAGGTGTACAGCAGAGTGGATGACTGTGGCTGATCTGCTCCACATCTGTTTGACGTTCACACACAAATCACCATCCAGTATTTCTAGCTACTCACAGAGTCTCGGCCCCGGACCCATCCAGAGAAAGGTTGCTGTCCAGCCAGGTTTCAGTAAAGCAGATCAAACCAGCATCTGTGTAAGCCCACTGACACGAGATGCTGGCGTGTAGTTCATCCAGTTTGTTCCGAGGAGAGTGAACGTTGGCGAGCAGAGTAGAGGGGGCGGAGGGCTTTTACCAAAGGGACCAAAGAGTCTCTTCAGCCTTTGCCTCACTCTTCCCCTCCTCTGTTGCCACCAGCGCCGCACCGTCCAGTGCTCCTCCTCTGCTCCTCCTCTGCTGCTCCTCTGCTGCTCTGCGCCAAAAAAAGTGCAGCTGCGTTTGATTGGTCTGACTGTGTCTTTGGGTGGATGGATGCATCTATAGCGGAGGTGAAATAAAACATCATTATGTTTCTGTCCAGGTGAGAGCAGGAGAGGTTCGAGCTTTTCAGCGCATCCAACTGGAGGTCATCTTCACTCCAACCTTTCCAGGAGAAAGCAGACTGGACTTCAGCATCAGTGTCTCTGATGGAAACAAACCAGTGAGATTTTTGTTGTTTGTCAGCAAAACATTAGAAACAAACGTAAGAATGGTTAGACTGTTTTTATTTTTCCATGTCCGCCTGCTCCTTGATGTGAGCAGATACCTGTCCAGGTTAGAGTTGTGGCCGTCTGCGCTCCTGTGGGAGTCGTTGACCCCAGCATCAAACTGAAGGTCTGCATGATCGGCTGCTTTTACAGGATCGGATCGTGTTCCAGAGCAGGTGGGTCTGGTCCAGCTGACTAGTTCTGAACCTGGCTTGGTTCATCATGCCAAAGGGTGAAGAGCAGCAGGGCCGGGAGCTCTGCCACGTGGAATGGAGGAGGGAGCGTGTGTGGGGGATTTATGCACCATCTGCTGCGCTGGCCCATGCGCCGGAGGACTGCAGCTTTTTAAGAGGAGAAAAAAACAGAAGCTTGGCAGGCGTTTGGGCGGAAACAATGAGAGCTGCTGCTGTAATCACAGTCTGTCACTTTCTGCCTGGGGGGGCTCCACAACTCCTCTTTGTTTAAGAAGAACAGCAGCGCCTGGGAGGTCCTGTCCAACAAGGCACAGAGGTCAACATGAAGATTCAAGCATTTAGGTCGATGGTCCCCCTCCCAGTGGGTGCCACACAGATTCGACCCCTCCCCTAACAGTTTTGACTGCACTTTAACCGCTCAGATGGGCCCACGGCCCTGTCTCCACGTGGGGAGAAGGATGCCTGAGTTCTCAGGCAAGACCACAAGCCGGGGGTCACATCCCATCTGAGCCTGGGGGTGTCTGTGTCCTATGGTGCTGGTTCTGGTCCTTGCATCGGGTGTTCCCCAAAATTCCAACAGTTGGAGCCTGGTTGGCCCATGTTTAGCATGCTTGTGGGCCCCCCCCCACTTCTCCTGGGCAGGGGGGAGTGGCCTCCACCTTGCTCTCTCCTGGACTCACCGTGGGTCACGTGGGTATACTGTACTTGTATAAATGGGCGGGCAAGGCAAGAATCTCTTTCGATCAGAGGTCAATCGCCCTACTGCTGCACCACAGCCAAGGATGGTCGCCTGAAGCAAGGGGCAGGTTTCTCTTGGGGGGCCCTGGTTCATGCCTGCCCTCTGCTGGGCCCCCTGGCACCGTGGGAGGATACATAGAGAGGCTCCTGAGCCTCCCTGCTCTCTGGCGTTGCGGGCCACTGGTGGATATGACAGCCTGGCGGATATCCTCTATCTACCGCGGGTGTCAGGGGGCACTGGCTGCCACTGCTGCTTCGGTAGCGATCTTGGTGTGGAGTCAACCGGGCACTCCCTCTCTTTTTACATTGCATCATCCAACTCAGCAAGACATAAACACTCACATGAGCACAGGTGACAGCTCACCTTTGCACAGCAGTATATATGACAAAATGAAACGCTTTACATGTGTTGGTTTGTGTGCATAAGTGTGCGTGTGAACTGTAGTTGTATTGTGTGCATGTTGACAGGTTTGTATGTGAAGACACTTGGAGCTAACAAGCAAGTTTGTAACATCTAAGTGTGGACAGGCCCCGCCCCCTTCAGACCAACATTCACACCTGACAGCAATGATGATGATAAACCTCCAGCAAAAATCCTGCTTATTTATCCATCCTCCAACTTCCTTAACCCTTCACCCCTTTGAGAGGGTTAAATATTGAACATATGAACATGAACGTCCAAACATGGAAACTGAGACGGTTCAGTTCTACTTGAAAACCCAGATCAGGTATCATCAGATGTTTGAAATGTTTATGTCTAAACTGCATCTGAATGGAACAGAGATGGGGTTTGATAAAAAAGGCTGACGTGGATCAGAGAGGATTTCCTGCATGGTGCCATCCTCTGATGACAGCAAGGACCTGATGACGGGATCACTGGAATGGGATTGCATCTCTGAGCGGTTTTCGGTGTAATCTTTAAAGAGCGGGCCTTGGGTCCAACTCCTGCAGTTCCGGTTTATGAAAGGGGGATTATAGGGATGATTTACTGCAGATTAAGCCAAACATCTCCGCCACTGCATTTGCATGTTCCCTCTACATGTCAGTGGGCGGCTGCAATGAGCCACATGACAACTGGGCAGACAACGCAGTCGCTTTGGTTCGAACCTCTGTTTGATCATTTTCCATGATGATCCATCAGTTAAAAACCCTGACATCCCCTAATCCTCTGAAGATCACTTTATATGGAGGAGTGGTATTCACCCAGAAATCTGTTTATGATCACAAAGCTGCTCCTGCTGTTAGTGCTGCTACTGTTACTGCGACTGTTTTTGCTACTATTACTACTACTGTAACCGCTGCTACGGGTACTCCAACTGTTACTGCTACTGTTACTGCTACAGTTACTGCAACTGTTACTGCTACAGTTACTGCAACTGCTGCTATTACTGTTACTCCTACTATTACTGTTACTGCGACTGTTTTTGCTACTATTACTACTACTGTAACCGCTGCTACGGGTACTCCAACTGTTACTGCTACTGTTACTGCTACAGTTACTGCAACTGTTACTGCTACAGTTACTGCAACTGCTGCTATTACTGTTACTCCTACTATTACTGTTACTGCGACTGTTTTTGCTACTATTACTGTTACTGTAACCGCTGCTACAGGTACTCCGTTACTGCTACTATTACAGCTACGCTTACTGCGACTGTTACTGCTACAGTTACCGCAACTGTTACTGCTACTATTACTGTTACTGTTACTTCTACAGTTATTGCAACTGTTACTGCTACTGTTACTGCTACTGTTACTGCTACTGTTACTGCTACTGTTACTGCTACTGCTACTGAAACTGTAACTGCTACTATTACTGCTATGGTTACTGCTCCCATTGTTACTGCTACAGTTACTGCAACTGTTACTGCTACTGTTACTGCAACTGTTACTGCAACTGTTACTGCTACTATTACTGTTACTGTTACTTCTACAGTTATTGCGAACTGTTACTGCTACTATTACAGCTACGCTTACTGCGACTGTTACTGCTACTGAAACTGTAACTGCTACTATTACTGCTATGGTTACTGCTCCAATTGTTACTACTACTATTACTGCTACTGTTACTGCTACAGTTGCTGCAACTGTTACTGCAACTGTTACTGCTACTATTACTGTTACTGTTACTTCTACAGTTATTGCAACTGTTACTGCTACTGTTACTGCAACTGTTACTTCTACAGTTATTGCAACTGTTACTGCTACAGTTACTGCAACTGTTACTGCTACAGTTACTGCAACTGTTACTGCTACTGTTATTGCTACTTTTACTGCTACTGTTACTGCTACAGTTACTGCTGCTACTGTAACCGCTGCTATGGGTACTCCAACTGTTACTGCTACTATTACTGCTACGGTTACTGCAACTGTTAATGCTACTGTTACTGCAACTGTTATTGATACTATTACTGTTACTGTAACCGCTGCTACGGGTACTCCAACTGTTACTGCTACTATTACAGCTACGCTTACTGCGACTGATACTGCTACTGATACTGCTACTGAAACTTTAACTGCTACTATTACTGCTATGGTTACTGCTGCAACTATTACTGCTACTATTACTGTTACTTCTACAGTTATTGCAACTGTCACTGATACTGAAACTGTAACTGCTACTATTACTGCTATGGTTACTGCTGCAACTGTTACTGCTACTGTTACTGCTACAGTTACTGCAACTGTTACTGCTACTGTTACTGTTACTGCTACGGTTACTGCTGCTACTGTAACCGCTTCTACGGGTACTCCAACTGTTACTGCTACTTTTACTGCAACTGTTACTGCTACAGTTACTGCAACTGTTACTGCTACTGTTACTGTTACTGCTACGGTTACTGCTGCTACTGTAACCGCTTCTACGGGTACTCCAACTGTTACTGCTACTTTTACTGCAACTGTTATTGATACTATGACTGTTACTGCTATTGTTACTGCTACTATTACTGTTACTGCTACTATTACTGCTACTACGGTTACTGCTGCTACTGTTACTGCAACTGTTACTGCTATTATTACTGCTAATGTTACTACTACTACAGTTACTGCTGCTACTTTTAGTGCTACAGTTAAGGTAACTGTTACTGCTACTCTTTTGGTTACTTTTACTCTCACTACTAATGGTACTGTTACTGTTCATGTTACTGATTTAGTTAGTGTTACTGTTTTCGTTATTCTTGCTAGTACTCTTACTGCTAATGCTACTGTTACTGTTTCTGTGACTCTTTCTATTACTATTACTACTACTGTTACTGCTACTATGGTGACTACTGTTACTGCTGTTACGGGTACTGCTGTAACTGCTACTGCTGCTACTCTTGACGTTACTGTAACTTTTTCTGCAATTGTTTCTGTTACTGCCCTGTTACAGTTACTATGACTGCTGCTGTTACTCTTACTGTTACTACCACTGCTACTTTTATTGCTACAGTTATATTTACTGTTACTGCAACTTTTTTCTGTTACTGTTATTGTTACTCTTACTGTTACTGCTAATACTACTGTTCTTGTTACTGCTATTGCTTATTTTACAGGTACTGTTACTGTTATTGGTACTCTTACTGCTAGTGCTACTGTTACAGTTACTGTTATTGTGACTCTTCTTGCTACTGTTAATGTACTGTTCATGTTACTGATATTGTTACCTTTACTGCTATTCTTAGTGCTAATATTACTGTGACTCTTGCTGCTATTGGTACTGTTCATGTTACTGCACGGTTACTGTTACTGATATTGTTACTACTACTTTTAGTGTAACATTTTCTGCTAATGCTACTGTTTGGTTAATTCAATTCAATTCAATTTTATTTATATAGCCCAATATTACAGCCATAGCCGTCTCATTGGACTGATTATGAATATATTGCAAGAAGCAAAAATAATTATGAAACATGTAAAAGTAAACAATAGCTGGTAATAAAACAGACTAAGCTGAGCAAACATCTCTGTCCTTACACCCTCCTTCGCAGTGAGGAAAAACTCGTAAAAAAAACCCTATCTTTTTTGAGGGGGGGGAAACTAAGAAACCTCAGGGTTGCCCACATGGAGAGATCCTCAACCCCGGACGGACAGGTGATGCACTAGAACTAATAAAGAAAAATGAGCTTAATCAATTCTATAACTACATGGTTGAATAACAAGTATATATCTAATAAACAAACACGACTAGATAAACAGCTACAAGTTAAGATAACAGCTAAGTATTAAATAAACAACGACGTGTTTATCAGATGGGCTTCAACCAGTAGAAGTTGTGAAAACTGCTGGGGTAGGGTTTATTGTGAGATAGGTAGGAGGTTAGTAGAAAAGGGAAGAGAGAGATGAAGGAGAGGAGGTTGTGGACTTGAGTATGTTGTGTAATGCAGATGGGACTTGGGGGTCCCTTGGAGTCTGAGTGAGTGTAGTGGAATCCAGTGATCCCTTGAAATAAAGGTGTTATGTAATGTTGTGCAGTTGGGGGGGGTACTGAGCAGGAGCGAGCAGAGCCAGCGCGGCAAACCCCATCACAGCAGGTGAGGCAGAGGAGCAGCAAGTTAAATAATCTCTGATTACTAGCTAGCCTGGTAATAATCAGGCCCAAAGAGGAATGTTTTAAGTCTAACTTTGAATGTAGAAACTGTGTCAGACTCTCTTACATGAGCTGGAAGTTTATTCCATAAAACAGGAGCTTGGTGGATAAAGGCTCTACCTCCAACTGTGCTTTTAGATTCTAGGAACCACAAGCAGTCCTGCATTTAGTGAGTGAAGTGTTCTGTTTGGTTGGTAAGGCTCTATGAGATCTTTAATATAGGATGAGTTCATACCATTCAAGGCGTTATAAGTTAGCAGGAGGATTTTGAACTTGATTCTAGATTCAACTGGGAGCCAGTGAAGTGAAGCTAACACATGAGTAATGTGTTCTCTTCTGCTGGTTCCTGCTAACAATCTAGCTGCTGCATTTTGAACAAGCTGAAGACTTTTTAAAGAACTTTTAGGACACGCTGCTAGCAAAGAGTTACAGTAATCCAGCCTAGACGTAACAAATGCATGGATAAGTTTTTCAGCATCACTTCTAGATAATATGTTTCTGATCCTAGAAATATTGCGTAGGTGAAAAAATGCAGTTTAACAAGCCTGTGATATGTGAGCCTTAAATGATAAATCCTGGTCAAATAAAACCCCCAGGTTTCTAACTGTGGGATTGGAGGCTATATTGACACCATCCAGGGAGACCATCTGAACAGGTAGGGCATCTCTGAGGTATTTTGGACCTAGTATAATGACCTCAGTTTTTTCTGGGTTTAGGAGGAGGTCATTAACTGCCATCCAAATCTTGATGTCACTAATGCAGCCATTAAGTTTCTCTAAGCGGTCATTCTGGTCGGGTTTAATGGATAGATACAACTGTGTATCATCTGCATAACAGTAAAAATTAATCCTGTGTTTCCTGATTATGTTCCCTAGAGGCAGCATGTAAAGCATAAACAGGATGGGTCCTAGAACTGAGCCCTGTGGGACTCCGTAGCTAACTCGACTATGGGACTAATGGGAGGAATGTCCATTTACATGAACAAACTGGTACCTATCAGATAAATAGGATTTAAACCATTGAAGGGCAGATCCTCTGATCCCTATGTCATGCTCTAGTCTCTGGAGTAAGATGCTGTGGTCTATAGTGTCAACGGCTGCGCTAAGATCTAACAGGACCAGAATAGAGATTAGTCCCTTTTCTGTGGCCAGTAACAAGTCATTAGTGACTCTAACTAGTGCAGTTTCAGTGCTATGGTGAGGTCTGAACCCTGACTGGAAATCTTCAAAGAGGCTATTGTCCTGTAGGTGGCAGTATAGCTGTTTAACTACCACTCTTTCTAATATCTTTGAGATAAAGGGGAGATTTGATATTGGTCTATAGTTGGCCAGAATGCCAGGATCTAAACTGGGCTTTTTCAGAAGAGGTTTAACAACTGCATATTTAAAAGACTGTGGCACATAACCTATTTCTATGGAAGTATTTATAAAAGTTAAAATTGATTCATTAATTAAGGAGAAGGTTTCTTCAAAAAGCTTTGTGGGGATTGGGTCTAAAAGACAAGTTGAGCTTTTGGAGGATGTAATAAGTGATGTTAATTCTGTTAGATCTACAGCAGTGAAGCAGTCTAATGTTACAGAGGTTTCTATAGATGCCTTTGTTTGAACTGTTTTAGCCTGCTCTGGGCTGATAGTTGGGATAACTTTGTTCAGCTTTTGTCTAATATTTAGGATTTTACAATCGAAGAACGAAAGAAATTCCTCAGAGCTGAGAGTAGCAGGAAAATGTGGTTCTACTGAGCTGTGACTGCTAGTCAGTCTGGCTATAGTACTAAAAAGAAATCTTGGATTATTTCCATTCTGTGATATTAAAGCTGAATAGTATTGGGTTCTGGCTTTACGCAGAGATTTTTTATAATTTAAAAGGCTATATTTCCAGCTATTCAGGGACTGCTCTGAGCCGGATCGGCGCCATTCTCTTTCTAACTTACAGGTTACTTGTTTAAGGGAATGTGTTTCAGTGTTAAACCACAGTGATACTCGGCTTTGTCTAAATATTTTTGGTTTCAAAGGAGCAACAACATCAAGTGTTCTCCTGAGGGCCTCCATGGAGTCATCAACAAACTGATCATTTTTTCTGGGACTGAAACTATGGGGGCTGCTCTCAGAGTGTTTGCTCAGCATGTTACTAAATATTGGTTTGACTGTAAGTTTAAATTCAGACACAGAACTGTCAGTCAATGTTCTTCTGAGCTGTTCTTTATTTATTGGAGTGGTGAAATTCTCTAGAACAAACTGAAAGGTGATTAGAAAGTGATCTGAGAGTATGGGGTTATGAGGGAGCACACTCAGCTGATCTCTATACCATGAGTTAAAGCAAGGTCCAGGGTGTGCTTGTGACAGTGAGTGGGTTCCTTTACTGTGACTATTACTGCCACTGTTACTGTTCATTTTACTCCTTCTGCAACTGTAACTGTCACTGCTGCTACTGTTACTGCCACTCTTACTGCTGCTGCTGACTGAGATGTTCCTGACCGAAACTTCTAGTACCTTCCACCAGCATCTGGTGTATTTGTTTGATTTCTTCCATCTGTTTCCTTCATCCGGTTCTTCCATCTTGTTCTTCCCACTGGTCCCTCTTTCCCATTCCTTTGTCCAGTTCTTCTATCCACTCCTTTCACACTACCATCAGACAAGTCATGAAGGTTGAACGGAAAAGATGAGAACAGAAGTAAATCTGATCAGTGGCAGCAGCAGCCTCTAATTCTGTTGAACATATGGGCCTGCCGGCGCCCCACCAGGCTTTTCCACTGCAGCTTGCCAAGATCATTCAGAAGTGCCTGTCAGCTGCTGAGCGGAAAAACCCCCCACCCACCCCCGTGTTCACAGCTCAAGGAGCAATGAGGGGTTATCAGTGAGGCTTCAAAGCCTCTTTGAAAAACCTTTATGCAGCTAACAGAAAACAGGGGAGGGGGGAGCTGAATCATGGAGAAATACAAACCCAGCAGGTTTACATAAGCCTCATGACTGCTGGCCTTTTTGATTCATACTTACGTCTCCCATCACCATGGATACAACCGACAGCGGCGTGAAGGCGCAGTCCTCACGCAGTTTCTGCAATAGAGAGCTAAAGTGTGGGCTTTTAATTCATGAAAAGGACACTCTGAAACTGGTTCCTGCAACTGTAGTCCTCAGGTTCTGGTGGGAAACTCATTATGCTTCTTTTCTTTTAGATCTTCTCTGTCCAGAGATGCTGCAGCCTTTTACCAGCCTGAAACTGGAGTTGTGGAGGTTCCCCTCAAAGTTTTTGTGGCAAGCCAGGTATGCTTGATCTTCTGCACTGATGTTCTCCTGCAGGGCTGGACTCATTTCCTACAAACTGAAGCAGAGATATAAAGGTTTTAACCCCTTTTGCTGCTGACAAGCAAAAATGATCCAGGTTTATTGGATAAATACAACTGTGTATCATCCGCATAACAGTGAAAATTAATATCATGTTTCCAGATGATGTTTCCTAAGGGCAATTCAATTCAATTTTATTTATATAGCCCAATATCACAGCTATAGCCGTCTCGTTGGGCTTAAAGGGCATAAGGGCAGCATGTAAAGCATAAACAGGATGGGTCCTAGAACTGAGCCCCTGGAACTCTGTAGCTAACTCCGTGCAATGGGAGAAATGTCCATGTACTTGAACAAACTGAAATAAAAGCATTGTAGTTAATGCAGACCAGTACAGTGAAGATGCTCAGAGCTGAACATTTGAGAAACCAAGCATCTACCAAACCAAAGGATGGACCACCACTGGAGAAACCCCTCTGGACCAGCTTCTGCTGTTTATTCTCATATGATGACCAAAACCTTTGCACAAACACACCCACTGACCCTGTGCTGGAACCAGTAGGGACTACCAAAGGAGTTCACCACTGTCAGTGTGGTTGACACACCTGTAGGGGTTTACAACCGCAACTTCTCAGACTGATGAAGGCACCTGGATGAATCGTTTCAAGATGGACTTTAAGTCCAGATGTCAGGACTCAACTCCATGACACCATGACTCTACACAATAACTGCATGATTGGAGCAAGAAATTCAGAGCATCTGCTTTATTCTTCCTGATCAGAAACTTTCTGTTGTGCTGCTGAGCAGTGGAGGTCGTCCTGCCGCTGCAACAGTCCCACTCTGTGGTTCGGTTTGAACCCACGACCGCAGGTGACTAAAGCGCTGCTGTCCTCCACCTGAGCCACCGGCCCACAGACCCCCCATTGGCAGCCGTGGCCCAGCTGTTCTGCTTCATTCTGCAGGAGGCTTTGGACACCAGCATCACTCCTGCAGCAGGAAGCCTGCTCCCCAGACAGGTGAAGGACTCCTTCTGTCTTCAAGAAGAACACATTCCTGTTTCAGAAGATACTGAAAAAGGGAAAGGAATATCTGATGTCTGCAGATGCAGTTTCATTTGAAGAAGAGCTTCTCTGTTACAAATCTGGTTCGATTGGAAAAAAATTGGTTGTGCAAGAGTCACATAGAGCTTATCAAAGATTGGTGGTTGCATGATCCAAAAGGATTCTTTCTGTTAGGGTTACCGAAGTCCTTGGAAACAATATCAAATATAACAACATGATGTTAGTCAGTCAGGTTTAGCACAGAAAACTGGGAACAACCCCACACTGGATTCTGGGTCAATGTCAGAAGAGTACACTGCTTAAATGCTTTTAGTTTGACAGGTAGCTCTTTGCTCCGCTTGTATTTTGAAAGGTCAAAGGGAAGTACTTTGTTCTTCATGAGTGTGTGGAGGAATGTTGACGGACCGTTTCAGTGTCGGAGCAGGAATGAGGTTTTTAAAGGCAGAAAAATCTCTCTGATGGTTTACCCTACCCGCTTTAACCCCAGGCTTGATTTGCTCCATTGAAAGTGTTGTTGCCCCAGAGCACAGTCAGACTTTATGGGTCAACAAGATGAAACCAGAACCAGATAGAGCCGGAGCTCTTCTGTGTAGATGGAAGGGAATGTGAAAGCAGTGCTGCTGTGTGCTGCAGTTTTGGGTTGTGTCATTACGCCACCTAGTGGAAATCGCTAAAAACTGCATGTTTTAACAATGAGCTGTGGCTCCTGCTGCTGCAATAACCCTTTTATCAACACAAACCACCCTGACCAATGAGATATATAGGCTAGAGTGTGCTATGCTAGCATATTGTGTACGCACAGTTTCACGCCATATTGGCATGGGATAGACGCCGGTTCCCTGCTGTGCTAGAATTGTACAAACAGAGCTGAAAAAACAGGATGTGACTTTTCACAGTAAATCATTACTGTCAGAGAACTTGTAGAAAACATTTTAGGAAGATCTGAGTGAGTTTCCTCAGAACAGTGAACGTTTAGGCTGATCTTGTAGTCTATTATCTAGCCAGAATCCCATAGACTTCTCGAGAGAACAGCTGTTACTCTGTTATTCTACTGGTCAGAATAACCATTCTTACTGTTACCTTTTTTATGTGTTTTTGATAGTCCTCATTTTTTCATGATATTTTTCTTTAGTTCAAGTTAATCAAGTTATAAACTGACCAATCAGATGCCTCAATAAAAGTAGGTGGAGCCTGCTGGCCCCCACCTCAAACATTTGACTGACAGATTCTCTTTCGGTGGAAGAGGTGTGGCCTTTAAACAAGCTCACCCCTTATTGGCTACAGAAGCTTCTATAGAAATATTGACTCAGACCATCTTGGATCAATCACTGTCATCTGGCTTCAAATGGCGGCGCCTGTATTGCAGAAAAATGGCGACTGAATGGACTCCATTTGGCTGGAGCAGGAGGTCAGGCATTTTTTATGGGTGACATCACAGCTGGCTGTGTCCATCTTTATAGACCAGGGGCCTCAAACTTCATTTTCCTTGGGGCCACTGAAAGTTAAACAACAAAACAAAACTTCATTTTGACACTTCTTTAACCTCCATCAATGGGTTCTTCTGAACATGGGTTCTTTTACCTACTTCTTACTGCTGAACATTTAGCAGAGCCTCCAAGAACTCCAAGTTATTTTAGAGCAGCTGTCACTCACTGCTATGTTTTTATCATTGAATTCAATCTGTGGTTCGTAAAAGAACGCCGCTGTTCATTGGATCAGAACCAGCGTCACACAGACCTGAGGTCAAAGTAAAGTAAGGAACTCATCAATGTGGTCTACCTCATCACTCTGCGCACATGAGCAAATATTTCCTTATCTTTTCTGTACGTTTGTTGTTTCAAGATCGTAAATTTCTTAATTCCTTATCAAAGAATTCAAATCTAAATATTTCAGAGAGATCAGCTCCCGGTAACATTTTCCAACAGTTCTGCCTCTTTTACGACCGTCTGAGCCATTTAAACAGCAGAGAACTCCGTGATCACAAGAATGGATGTTTTTCTCAACAACGGAGAGCTTCCTCGACTGGATTAGAGCACTGAAAAATGAAGGAACGTCGCCTAAATGCAGCTCTGTGTTATCCTATATTGCTGTCTTTACAAACAATGGAAATCTCAACAATACATGATAGAAGGATGGACACACAGCTTGGAGTCATTCTCTCTGTTTGATCGTTTTCATTTTTCATATGTCTACGACAAGAAGTGACAGAAGTGAGCACGTTTTACTCTGAGGAGATGTGACAGACTGCTGCAGCCGCTTTAGCCGATAATAACATGTCTGTGTTAACTGAGTTAATAAAGTGTCAGTAAGTCGGGCTGAATCCTAATACCTTGGAGAGTAAACTGCTATAAAAACTAAGCAGAAGAAGAAGAAAACCTTTGTAGTCAGTTTTTTTAGTCTGGTGCAGCATTGTGCGGTCCTGATCCTTAATATTTGCTTTTTCTTTCATTTTTTTCAAACATTAAAATAAACTTCTTCATTATGATACACATTTTAAGAGATTATTATTGTTGTAAACATGGGAAGACAAACTCTGACCGTAAAATGCTTTAGCTGAAGTGACGTTATATCTGCACATGCTCAGAGTGATTGGGACGAGTGCCAACAAATGTCAATGTCCTGCCCCCCAGAGCCATATACTCCAGGATTGGTCAGTTTGTCAGCTCCACACACAACACTGTAAACACTTAAAGTGCTATTCATACAAAACGCGCAGGACATACTATCATTAAACCTTCAGGCTAGGCAGGGGCCGCAAACTATTGTCTTGGGGGCCACAAATGGCCCGCGGGCTGTCAGTTTGAGGCCCTCACCTCAGACCCTCCATCTCTGTGAGGAAAAACTCCTTAAAAAAAAACCCTATCTCTGGGGAAAAATAAGAAACCCTTAGGAATGTCCACATGAAGGAGAGATCCTGTCTCAGGACAAACAGGAGATGTATTAGAACTGTAAAAGAAGAATGATCGTATCTAACTCTACAGCTAAATGTTTGAATAGTGTAGCAGATGAACTTCATCCAGATGAAACTGTGGGGTAGCTGTGGGTGTGAGAGAGCCAGAGGCGAGTTCCACGCCCGAGAACAGGAACACAGAAACTTTGCTCTCAGAATGCAGGACTGTTTGTGGTTCCTAGAATCTCTAAAAGCACAGTTGGAGGTAGAGCCTTTAGCCACCAAGCTCCTGTTTTATGGAATATGCTCCCAGCTCATGTAAGAGAGGCTGACACAGTTTCTACATTCAAAGTTAGACTTAAAACATTCCTCTTTGGACAGGATTATTGCCAGACTAGCTAGTAATCAGAGAATATCTAATTTACTGCTGCCCTACCTCACCTGCTGTAGTGAAGTTTGGGGCAATAATTCTCATTTTCTATACATCTGTTATACATATTTCTCAACAGAGCTAAACAGAGGGAAGATGGTTTGATAAACCGGGCCATGACGGCCTAATACCTCTGCATATTGGGTATACGCTGTCTTAAATTAGAATAATAACATATTTGATTGACATGCTAAAACTGCAGATTCTTTATTACTGTCATTATTATTACTGTCTGCTATCTGTGCCAAATGTATGCACTCCCGTGATTCCAGGTGTAGTGTTCTGTTTGGTTGGTAAGGCACTATAAGATCTATTTTTTTTTTAAACTTGTCCTGTCCAACAGCTGAGCAAACAGATATGAGCTGAGAGCCTCTTGTGTTTGACAGATTCTACTGTAACAGTCGGGGTTATGAATCATAGGGAACACAAAATGTATGTTAGTATAAGCCCCTTTAGTAGTTTAATCTAAACTTTATTCATATTAATTCTGTGTTCTTTTTGTTGGACCAGACAGAAAAAGAAAGGGGGAAAAAGAGAGAGAGTTGTGTGGGGGGGAGAACTACTGATTTACTTGATCTGAAATATTTACCAATGATTACTAGATCAATGTAATTAGTGTTGTAATTATAATCAATGTTTATTACATATTGATTAACTAAAGTGTGAATCAATAATGTTTACAAAGCAGAAGAAAGAGAGAAAAAAAGAAGAAAAACAGTTGGAATTCTCACAGATGATCTCATTCTTTGTTACTTGAAAACTTGATTTCCAGGGATGATTTCTGGATTCAAATAAAATTGTATTCTAATGATCATCAATGGTCATTACATATCTGTTACATTAAATGCGATTCATCTTATTGTTTACTGAAATCATGAAATAAATTTTTTTTTTTTAATAATTAACAAGCACTCGACTTGTTAATGAAAAATCTGATCAGAACCGGATTATGAAAACAATGCCAGACTATGAAATGAAACGAAATGAACTATGTAGGGGTGGGATTATATGTAGGGGTGGGATTATAGAAATTCACTTCTTCCCACTGCTTTTCAAGCAATTAATCAAGCTCTACTAGACTTCAGTTATTAATCACTATACTTAACAAATGTTACAAATGTGACTTAAGTGCGTTGTTTTTGTTTGTTCATTTTTCATTGGTTTCTTTTTTGTTTTTTTTTTCCTTTTCTTTCTTTTCTCTCAATCAATGCATTTCATTGTCTTAATAATGAGTTTGATAATTTTGTGAATTTTTTCGTGTATTGTCCAACTTATGCTTGAAATAAACAAATCAATCAAAAGTCTGTGCCAACGCACATCAACCCGAATTTCGGGCTTTCGCCTTCAACGGACGTGTATCGTTGGACTTCTTGACGCATATTTGCAACAACGCTGAACAATAAGGGACTTGCTGAACCGTTGTAAACATGAACATGTAAACATAATGCAAAATAAATAATTAGGCCTTTTCTGCCCGGGTGGAATTACTTGACGCCAAGGATTGTCTATATCTTGGAATAGAGCTGTGATGGAAATATTTTGGAACAAGATGAGGGAGATTTGCAACGCTCTGATTTTCATATCGAGCCTTTACCAACCGTAGGTGGTGAAGTAGCGCTAGTAAACAAAAAAAAACTAAAAAAGAATCCCCTCCCTTCCTGTTCGCTGTGAGAACACTACTGGCTGAATGAGTTTTCATGAAACCCCGTTCTTGAAAGGGCCACACGCGTGTAAATGAAGCACCAGTATGGCGTCACATCTTTGCCATTATTTGAATGGCGCGTATTTGATGACTGAGTGCACGGTTCAGTTTAAGATACGCGCTCAGTTAGGACTACACGGTTCAGTTTAAGATACGCGCTCAGTTAGGACTACATGGTTCAGTTTAAGATACGCGCTCAGTTAGGACTGCACGGTTCAGTTTAAGATACGCGCTCAGTTAGGACTGCACGGTTCAATTTAAGATACGCGCTCTTAGTTAGGACTACACGGTTCAGTTTAAGCTACGCACTCAGTTAGGACTACACGGTTCAGTTTATGACACGCGCGCTCAGTTAGGACTACACGGTTCAGTTTAAGATACGTGCCCTCAGTTAGGACTGCACGGTTCAGTTTAAGACACGTGCGCTCAGTTAGGACTACACGGTTCAGTTTAAGACACGTGCCCTCAGTTAGGACTACACGGTTCAGTTTAAGATACGTGCCCTCAGTTAGGACTGCACGGTTCAGTTTAAGACACGTGCACTCAGTTAGGACTACACAGTTCAGTTTAAGACACGCGTGCTCAGTTAGGACTGCACGGTTCAGTTTAAGACACGCGCGTTCAGTTAGGAATGCACGGTTCAGTTTAAGACACGCGCGCTCAGTTAGGACTACACGGTTCAGTTTAAGACACGTGCCCTCAGTTAGGACTACACGGTTCAGTTTAAAACATGTGCTCAGTTAGGACTACACGGTTCAGTTTAAAACATGTGCTCAGTTAGGACTACACGGTTCAGTTTAAGACACGTGCCCTCAGTTAGGACTACACGGTTCAGTTTAAGACACGCGCGTTCAGTTAGGACTACACGGTTCAGTTTAAGACACGTGCCCTCAGTTAGGACTGCACGGTTCAGTTTAAGACACGTGCCCTCAGTTAGGACTGCACGGTTCAGTTTAAGACACGCGCGCTCAGTTAGGACTACACGGTTCAGTTTAAGACACGTGCCCTCAGTTAGGACTACACGGTTCAGTTTAAGACACGCGCGTTCAGTTAGGACTACACGGTTCAGTTTAAGATACGCGCGCTCAGTTAGGACTACACGGTTCAGTTTATGACACGTGCCCTCAGTTAGGACTACACGGTTCAGTTTAAGACACGTGCTCAGTTTGGACTACACGGTTCAGTTTAAGATACGCGCGCTCAGTTAGGACTACACGGTTCAGTTTAAGACACGCGCGCTCAGTTAGGACTACACGGTTCAGTTTAAGACACGCACGCTCAGTTAGGACTACACGGTTCAGTTTAAGACACGCACGCTCAGTTAGGACTACACGGTTCAGTTTAAGATACGCATGCTCAGTTAGGACTGCACGGTTCAGTTTAAGACATGCGCGCTCAGTTAGGACTGCACGGTTCAGTTTAAGACACGCGCGCTCAGTTAGGACTACACGGTTCAGTTTATGACACGCGCCCTCAGTTAGGACTACACGGTTCAGTTTATGACACGCGCTCAGTTAGGACTACACGGTTCAGTTTAAGACACGCGCGCTCAGTTAGGACTGCACGGTTCAGTTTAAGATACGCGCGCTCAGTTAGGACTACACGGTTCAGTTTATGACACGCGCCCTCAGTTAGGACTGCACGGTTCAGTTTAAGCTACGCACTCAGTTAGGACTGCACGGTTCAGTTTATGACACGCGCGATCAGTTAGGACTGCACGGTTCAGTTTATGACACGCGCGCTCAGTTAGGACTACACGGTTCAGTTTAAGCTACGCGCTCAGTTAGGACTGCACGGTTCAGTTTAAGCTACGCACTCAGTTAGGACTGCACGGTTCAGTTTAAGCTACGCACTCAGTTAGGACTGCACGGTTCAGTTTATGACACGCGCGACCAGTTAGGACTGCACGGTTCAGTTTAAGACACGTGCCCTCAGTTAGGACTACACGGTTCAGTTTAAGATACGCGCGCTCAGTTAGGACTACACGGTTCAGTTTAAGCTACGCGCTCAGTTAGGACTGCACGGTTCAGTTTATGACACGCGCGATCAGTTAGGACTACACGGTTCAGTTTAAGACACGTGCCCTCAGTTAGGACTACACGGTTCAGTTTAAGATACGCGCTCAGTTAGGACTGCACGGTTCAGTTTATGACACGCGCGCTCAGTTAGGACTGCACGGTTCAGTTTAAGCTACGCACTCAGTTAGGACTACACGGTTCAGTTTATGACACGCGCGATCAGTTAGGACTGCACGGTTCAGTTTATGACACGCGCGCTCAGTTAGGACTGCACGGTTCAGTTTAAGATACGCACGCTCAGTTAGCAAATACATGCCGTTCAATAAATGGCAGAGATGTAATGCCTTACACCAGGATGCTTTTTTTTCTTTCATGCGCATCCCTACAGTAGCTTATTTACTCTGGTAAATCGCTGTTGATGTAGAAATGGAGCATGCTGTTATTTGTTCCTTCCCTTTATTCAGGTTATGTAATCTTTTTTGGCCAGCAGAGGTCGCTGTTCTTCGCTGTAGTATAGTCAATATTCCTGAGTTCTCGCGAGACAGAGAGAGAGGAGCGGGAGAAGAACGGAAGACGAGCTAGCAGAAATTTAGAAGCACATGTGTATTAAATAAAACAAGATAAAACTGAACCAAAGGACTGTTTATTTGAACAACACAACATTCGCTACTGTTGTAGTACAATTGTTAAATGCAGTGGAGCTTCATTTATGGGCAGATTTAGTTTATATTTGTGTTTATGTAGATGTATCAGCTAGTATTCCTATGCTTGGTTAGTATTACCTATTTAAGCAGTTTTTCATAGTAATTCGTTTTTTATAGTCCTGCTCAAAAGAAATGTTTATTTACAGACTATAAAGAAAAGTCTAAGATCAGCTGCAAATAAAGTTGGATTAATCCCAGAATGGGATCCTGTTTCTTCCTTTCCTGTTTTGACCAACACTCATCTTGTTCACGGCCAAGCCCTCAAACCATGCAGCGCTTTGCCTCCCAAACACCGCTCACCAAAGTTAATCGTGTTACAGGCGTAACAATTGAGCCATTTATGTCATGATCATGATCACGATTCAGCTCAATGTGAGGCAGACCTTGTGACTCAGTGATTCCTTTGTCTCTGAGTCCTTACTCGTGGCTCTCATAGAGGGAGGATGCCATAACTCCACCGTACTGTTAGCATAGCAATGCTACTGCGAACTAATGAGTGATTCTCTAGCGTTGTGAGATTTTTTTGAAGGGTTTGTTTCTCACAGCTAGGACCACGATGGGAAATAGATGTTAAAAACTGTCTTTTGTGGTAAGCTGGATATTTTTTATGTGAAGGTACTTCGTCTTAGTGGCAGAAATGAGTGATTTAATGAGTCAGTGGGGGAGATTGTAAAGGATATTTTCACTCTTTGTGTTATTGGTATGACTTTATACCATTGTGATAATAAGACTTTTTGTGCTTCAGGAACCATGTTGATCAAGACCAGACTTGATGTCCAAAAATATGAGAGAATAACGGAGCTTGATCTTAAAGAGTTTTTGATTGCAGGTAATAAATTGAATTAAGCACTGAATTTAACATATTGAGTACTAATTATTTATAGCATTGTCTTGTCTAACTCTCCTCCCTTTGAATAATTGAGCAAGTGTTTTTGGTAAAAGATTTTGAGTAATCCTACTTCATATATTGATATGAATGTTTGTTGTCCCAGACTTCTTAGATATGTTAGTATTAGAAGAATAATATTTCATGAATCTGGTTTACACATAAATTATTATTTTTCAGTGTTTGGTGTGCCTGCTGTGACCGAGGCCGTACAGGCTAAAAGGCGTAAAGGTTTTTGACAGCTTTGGGACTGAGTTGGGTGATGATATATTTCAGAATGTAGTTCAAGATCCCTCAGTTGGGGTGTTAACCATCAAAATATGCCATTGGTTTGTGTCTATTACAATTGCAATGTTTTTAATAAAAGAGCTTGAGGATGTTAGTTTTGTGTCTTACTTCTGCCAATGGTCAGACTCTGTTCCCATGGTAACATCCTGCGAGCAGTCTGAACCATCATCCCTTCGTTCATCTGATCTCAAGACACAGTCATCCTTTCAGAAAGGCCATCAAGTATCCCCCTTTCTTTTTCCATCCAGTCCAACAAAAACAAAGTTCATGTAAATAAAGTTTAGTTTAAATTACAAAAGAGGTTTATACGAATTTACACCTTGTGTGTCCGATGATTCATAACCCCGATTGTAACAGTAGAATCTGTCAAACACAAGAGGCTCTCAGCTCATATCTGTTTGCTCAGCTGTTGGACAGGACAAGTTTCAAAAAGAAAGGCCATCCATTAAACGGCTGAGGTTGGAGGCCAAGCAAGACAGAATTAATTAAAATGAATTATTTTCACGCCTTTAAACCTGTAAAATATATCCTGCTTATTAAAAATTAGTCATTTACCTTTGTTAAGTTGTTGCATTTTTTCCCATATCTTTATATTTGTTCTTTTCAGACAGAATGTATAGTCCATACAATCTACATGAGAACAGGAGTGATGAAGACCAGGTCTGGTTTATTCCTACCCCATTCTTATTGCTTCAAATCATACAAGAGATCACTTAATTAAATGGGATTAATCGAAACAAAATGAAAATAAAAATACATATTTGGAAAAAGAACATAACCTGGAATGTACCACCATTTTTACATCACACTGCATATAAATCAATCAGTTGGTTTTTACACTTAAACTTAAAGCAAGCAATACTTACTCACTTTTTCAGGTCATTGTCCAACAAATTCAATTTTTTACCCTAGCAAAGGAAATAGACATTTTTTAAGTGTAGTTTTTACTTCAGGTACTTTCAAGTCATAATTACTTCTACTATTTCCCTCATTTCTAACAAAACGATTTTGCAAACCTCTTGGCAACACAAAATGTTTGGCCTTTGGCATTCCCAGCAGTGTCTGTAAATTACATAAATCTTTAAATTTCGATCATCTTGACTTCAGAAATTGTTCAGAGGTGTGCTCATTATAGGAAGTCTTATGCATTATCGGTAATGATTTTTATTTGCAAACCTTTGCATTTTTAATATGTTGAAGTCTTTTTCTATGTGTTTATAGTTAGTGGAATCCATTCTTACCCACAAACCTGTTGGGGAACGCATCACAAATGAATTTAAACGAAGCAAGTTTTTGACAGATGAAACCAGAAGCAAAATGATTACCATACTGGTTGCTGACATGACTGAGAAAAAATGGGTAATTTATCACTATTGTTTAGAAGACTCTTTATCAAAGCCAGAGCAGCGCATGCACCCAGAAAATTCTACATACATTTAATAGTTTTTAATGCTGCAGGACATCACCACCAAAATGGGTGAAAGAAATGCATGCACAAAAACGAGTGTGTCTTAACCCTAACCCTAACCCAACCCACAAAAACGAGTGTGTCTTAACCCTAACCCTCACCCAACCCACAAAAACGAGTGTGTCTTAACCCTAACCCTAACCCTCACCCAACCCACAAAAATGAGTGTGTCTTAACCCTAACCCTCACCCAACCCACAAAAACGAGTGTGTCTTAACCCTAACCCTCACCCAACCCACAAAAACGAGTGTGTCTTAACCCTAACCCTCACCCAACCCTCAAAAACGAGTGTGTCTTAACCCTAACCCTAACCCTCACCCAACCCACAAAAATGAGTGTGTCTTAACCCTAACCCTCACCCAACCCACAAAAATGAGTGTGTCTTAACCCTAACCCAACCCACAAAAACGAGTGTGTCTTAACCCTAACCCTCACCCAACCCACAAAAACGAGTGTGTCTTAACCCTAACCCAACCCACAAAAACGAGTGTGTCTTAACCCTAACCCCTAACCCTAACCCTCACAAAGTGAGAACAGCCCTTTCCAGGAGCAGTCTGCGCTGCCAGCCCCGCCCCCCAGGCCAAAACACACCCCAGAGCCAATGCTGATCAGCTTTCAGTTTAAATGCACCATACTGTATATTTTTCAGTTGTGTCCCGTCTCCAAAAATACTCTGCAATATTTACAGGGTGGGACAGTGACCTCTCATCGATTCTGCTGCTGTTACACCTTATTCCTCCTTCTGCCCAAGGTCATGACGGACCAGGAAAAGCATCTGCTTCCAAAGCAGAGAATCATTTGGGGGTCTTTTTGTTTTCAGCAGTTCGCCTGCCGCTGTCATTTTGGGAACACTTGTGTTTATGACTGATTAGCACCAGACATTTATATCAGATGCATAATGACCTGATTTACCAGCTCTAAAAAGTACATTTTTGGAATAGAATATTATGATCATGTCATTGTAAAAGCCTCAATGGAAGATTCATGATGACGTGATTGATTGATTGATTGATCGATCGATCAATCGATTTAGACGTGAACCAATTTTCAAGAACATCTTGACCCCATCACAACAACCCTATCCCGCTGTAGGACGAAGTAGGAAAGAGCTCCACCAATTCTTCATAATCCTTGACAAAATCGCTGCAGGTCTGCTTACTTGTTTGGTGCCTTTGATGAACTATTTAAGACACATTTTGTTTTTGCCACAACATACAACCCAATGCTACACAACATGTTCCCATTCATCCAGACAGTGTCCAATATAGATGTAGGGGAAGTGAAGGAGAGTCCCCGTGCAGCAAAAGATGAGGCGTTTTGTTCATCACTCTAAGTTAACTTGTGCAAATACTCTTGTTAAGCATTTTCGAGTAGTTCATAGATGTAAAGTAGTTACATAGATGGAAAAATCTACAACTTAAATGTGTTCAGACTGGATGTGGTCGTTAACTTAGCACTTTTTCTGGGTTTAGAAAACATTTCTATACCAAACAGACACAACTGACCAACAAGGCCATAATTATGTTTGTTCAAGCAGGCCAAACCTTGGTGAAGCAGGAGAGCTTGTTCCTGCTAATGTAGAGGCGGCAGCAACATTTACCCAACTGACAAGTCGAAAACAGCCCATTGGACATGTGTACACTGCACAACTTCAAGCAGCTGGATTAAGTCAGTCAAATGTCCCAAGGTTTGTCCCATCAATGGAGGAAGAGATTTTTTAGCTTTGCAGTCAGGCTAAGGATGGAGCTTTGCAATGCATGACACAGGATCCAGAAGTGGTAGTGAAATAGTATAATCTATAATTTTATTGTCAGGGTTGACGTGCGGACACAAATGCAGACGGCAATCTTGAATATAAAGTCATTCGTTTATTCACAATAGCACTCGAAAAACCAGTAGAACATTCCTTGAAGGAACAAAAACCACCCGACAACCAGTGCAAGGGAGACGAGGACTTATAACCAGGAAGAAAGGATAAGGTAAGTGCAAACAGGTGTGCCAAGTAAGGAGGGAGGGAACACACACTAGGAGGGAAGTGTCAAGTGACCTAAAAGGCAATAGTGAACACAGGAAGCACAACAAAATAAAACAGGAAGTGACAAACACAACAAAAACCAATGTCCTGGGTCCATAACCCCACATTTATAGCATTACTGGCATTTTTATAAATGGGAATCAGCTTATCTACTTTCATCAAGTCTGGAACAACACCACTACAGAAGGATTTGTTGTAAATGTCAGTAAAAGGTTCAGGAATACTGTGAATGACTGCCTTGATCAGGGACATGCTGATGCCGCGGCAGTCAGGAGATTTTTTACTTTTCATTTGGTGTCCAACTTCAAGCGCATCTCTTTGACTAACTCCACTCGGAAACATTGGATTCATATTGCAATCAATATTACAACAGGTATCTTTTCAGCTGATTTACCACCAACATTTACAAAGAAATTCACTGACAATGTAATGTTTGTTGTCAGTAGTTATGTTATTTTTATGCAACTTGGAAATTACCTATCTTTTTTCTTGTCTATTACATCATTTATTGCTTTCCTCATGATTCTATTTTCACAAATCTCTGCAGTAACTTGTCATCATAATATCTTTGCTGTTTCTCAGTAAACCTACTCTTTTCTTTTCTTTTTTAGCTTTTATACTTTGTCTCATTTTCTTCTGTATTGTTTTAAATACAATCTTGATAAAACTTGTTATTTTTATTACAGGCATTGTCCAAACTTTTACTGATCCAAAGTTTTGATTTAGTGCAGATGTTTTTCCTTACATATCTCAGTGAACTCAGAAATTCTCATGAAAATATCTAAAAAGATTTTATAAGAATCACTGACATCTACATAGATTTCTAGTCCATCATAAATAAAAAATCATATTTCATTGCATCATTTGCTGAGGATGTTTTTCTCTGAAAATACTTTTCATTGGTTTTATTTTATTATTATTTTCAGTTTCTATTACTACAAAAATAGGAAGATGATCAGTAATATCAGTCAATAGAAGTCTGCTCTTAGTTTTTATGCCAGTTTTCTTCATGAATGTTATCAATAAGTGGAGCTTTATTTAGAGTTATTCTACTTGGTTTTAAATTATTATTACTATTAATTTTAAATTATTCCAGAGTAAAAGCCTAAACTAAACATTGTGTTTACAAGTTCTCCTGTTTTGAAATCAATGTTATTTTATAAAAAGAAAAAAACAACAATATTAAAATCTCTACAAACTAAAGTCAGCTTATTGCTTTGTCTTTCAAACAACTCAGTAATTTTCTTATTTACTAGGTTTATTAGGTTTATTTGTTACATATCAAAGCAGCGAGTCTGCATGCAGCTAAAATGCTTTATCAGAGAAATGAAGATGGCAGAACAAGTAAATCTACTGTCTGTGTCCACATGTTCAGCTTTACTGTCTCTCAGCCTGTGAGGTTTTATTCTTGATGTTTTAACCTGTGAGGCTTCTGTCTTTAATGTTTTTACCCTCTGTTTTATCCTTTTAACTTGTGAAGCACCTTGTGACTATTTGTCTGCGAAAGGTGCTATAGAAATAAAAACGTATTTACTTACTGCATTTTACACTGAAATAACAGTCCTGGAGAGAGCATGTGAACACAAATGCATTGAATCAATGAAAAATAGAGACCTTTATTCAGACTCCTAAAGTGACATGAAATCTGATTAAAACCAACATCTGAGCGTCCAAAGCCTGGAAAGACCTGTCTTTACAAGAGTGGTAGCAACCACAGTCTTTCCTGATCTAAGATCCGGTGTTCTTCTGCTGGTGATGTGTGGGGATCAGACCTGCTTTTAGGGAGCTGCTGGTGGGATGCTTCCACTCCACACCCCCCAGGAAGAAGGTACAGACTCGCCCCCAGAGTTCCGGTCATCACTGATGCCATGCTTCACTCAGTCCAGAGCAGGATGAGAAGGTTGATGCTTCTACAGATGCAAGGACTTCACTGCACTGTAATCTATGAAGGGGGGGTCTTTGTGCGTCTGCTGTCTGATCGGGGCGGGGAGTTTTCCTGGGAGAACGCAGCATTCCTGCAGGGACGAGGCTTCAGGATGGAGCCCACCAAAGGCTATGTGGAGGCAGGACACAGCTGCTCTATCCTCACAAGAAACCCCCACACAAGGCAAACAGAAGGGTTTTAGTTTGGATATCAAGCTGTCTACAACACAGGTAGCTCAGTGGCCTTGTGTCAATCCTGAGACAGTAAAGGTTGTGAGTTCAAATCCAGGCTGAGATGGACCACAGACTCTAAAAGAGAATATTTACTTCCCTACTTCATCTACTGAAATGAAGTTTACCACAATAACTCCACTCACTCTTTGTCCACCTTTCCCCTACCAGAACCAGGGTCTGTATTCTTTTCCTACTCCCCCTCCCTGTAATCTTCATTACATCCATTGCCATCTGCCAATGCTTCATTTTATTTGTTTCTTCATGCTTCCATTTGGTGCAGTCCAATTCACATGTTGTCCCTCTTCCCCTCGGAGCGGGAGTGATTTTTGATTCCAGGTGGATCGTCTGTGTCTTTGAATCTTCCCGCTCCTGACTTTGGCTCTTCCCGCTCCTGTCTTTGACTCTTCCCGCTCCTGTCTTTGGCTCTTCCCGCTCCTGTCTTTGGCTCTTCCCACTCCTGTCTTTGGCTCTTCCCGCTCCTGTCTTTGGCCGTGACCTCGCTTTTGGCTCTTCCAGCAACCCCAGCTATTTCCACAACTCGTACTGGATGAAGCCCATCTGCTCCACTATTCAAACATGTCTTTGTTTATTTAATATTTAGCTGTTATCTTAACTTGTAGCTGTTTATCTTGACGTGTTTGTTTATTAGACATATACTTGTTATTCAACCATGTAGTTGTAGAATGAATTAAGCTCACTTTTCTTTAATATTTCTTGTGCATCACCTGTCCGTCCGGGGTTGAAGATCTCTCCTTCATGTGGGAAACTCTGAGGTTTCTTAGTTTTTTCCACAAAAAGAGAGTTTTTCCTCACCGAGTAGGAGGGTTTAAGGACAGAGATGTTTGCTCCACTTAGTCTGTTTAACAACCAGCTATTGTTTACTTTTACATGTTTGATTTTTTGTTCTTGTCATATACTGACCTCAGTCCAATGAGACGGCTCTGGCTGTGAAATTGGGCTATAGAAATAACATTGAATTGAATTGAGTTAAAAATGGGACTGAGTGCCTCCCTTTGGGACACTTGGCATTAAGGGGTTGGATTGGGGGGATTAAACCACTAAATGCAGCAAACCGCTCCCCCCAGGGAGGAGTCAAATGTGGAGAACAAATTTCACACGGAAGCTTTAATTTCTGTTTGACAATCTTTAATTCTTTCCTCAACCTAAACCTGAACCTCAATCTGGACCTGAATCTCAATCTTAACCTCAACCCCAATCTTGATCTGAACCTCAATCTGAACCTTAATCTGGACCAGAACCTGAGCCTCAATCTGGATCTGAATCTTAATCTGGACCAGTACATGAACCTTAATCTGGACCAGAACCTGAGCCTCAATCTGGATCTGAACCTTAATCTGGACCAGAACATGAACCTTAATCTGGACCAGAACCTAAGCCTCAATCTGGATCTGAACCTAAATCTGGACCTGAACCTGAGCCTGAGCCTCACTCTGGACCTGAACCTTAATCTGGACCTGAACTTCAATCTGGACCTGAAAAGGAATATGAACCTGGACCTTAATCTGGAACTGACCCTTAATCTGGACCTGAACCTGGTTTTGAACCTAAACCTCGATCTGGAACTTAATCTGGACCTAAACTTTAGTTTGGACCTGAACCTCAATCTGAACCTCAAGATGGACCTTGACCTGAACCTGGATCTGAACCTGAACCTCAATCTGGACTTGAACCTGGATCTGAACCTAAACCTCAATCTAGACCTGAACCTCAATCTGAACCGATTCTTGTTTCAGCTCTGTGACGTGGTGCAGACGAGTCCAGTGCTATCGGTGGCGTCAAGACGACTGTCTACAGAGTCCATAAACCCATAAGCCTTGATTAGAGATGAACGGATGATTCTGAATCAATTGCAATTTCTGTTTACATATTTGACAAATGCCTTACAGTTAGAAGACAAGTTAATTTTAAAACACATTTTCCCACCTACTCAATTAAAAAAGTCAAAGAGCTTATAAAATAGGAAAATCTAGAAACCGCCTTATTCTGAAAAAGCTTTCTTAGACTTGAAATAAAACTGTGATTCCCTCAAAGAAATTGTGTCTGAGTGTTGAAAACATTCACCTCCACCAGGCAGCTTTTTACTGGTACGGTGAAGTTTTCACTCTCTCAAATAACCCTGAATCCAGATATTCCCAATTGAACCACATTGGAGAATCCTGAGCCCAAACACGTAGGTGGAGCCAATAAAGATTGTGCAGAAAAAAGTGATTCTTTTGAGCTATCAATCAAGTTGAGTCTCTGGAAATGAGCATTTGGCTCGTGTGGAAATGAATCTGATTGAAAAGCTGAAAATGAAACAGACGTAGTTTAGGGTAAAGAGCATGAAGACAACAGTCTGAAAGGCTTGAATGATGAAAGAAACACAACATTAGGTCTCTTCCACAACTCCAGCTTTCCTCAGACCTGGAAGATATCCACTAAAGACGCCTCAGACCCAAACTCTTTCCAGATGAGTTGATGCATTTACAGTTGAATTTGCTGAAATGTGTTTTTGTTTGTTTTTAGAACGATGAAGTCACTGGGATGGGCGGGGAAACGGTTCAAGGGAGAAGGTTTGAGGTTGCGATGATTCAAAATCAAGACGTGGAAGTTTGTGGTCTGATAGTTGTAGAACGGACCTCCACCACCAGGGGGCGTCTGTTGTGACTAGTTTTTATTAGACAAGCTCAGCGGCCTGTCACTAAACACCAAACGTCAAATATCATAAAACCAAAGCTCTTTGTATTTCTGCTTTCTTTTGATCAAATATTTTCATGTCATTTATGAGTCTTCAAAGATTCCACCTTAAATTCCAACAGGAGCAGGAGATGGGCCCTTTGGCTCTCCACCAACAGAATTAGAAGAAATGATCTATCATTGTTGACAGGGGTTCGAGTTTCTAACCAACTTGGAGTGTGCAGTTTTAGAAATCAAGCAAATTTTTTGATTTGACCTGTGTGGTTTATTCCAAGCTTGAATACAATTATTCACAGATATGCCTCAACAGCTGGAAGAAGAAAAACAGACACCCCCCCCCACCCCCAACCCTATTGCATTTCTTAAATTGTTGTGAGAAACATTTCTGGTTTGGAGAACAATATAACAACATTGTTAAAATTCATACAATCCCATAAAATAAGATATATAATAAAAATATATAGTTATTCCATCATTTGTTATCTGTTTAAATATTTATAATACTGATTTCATTACATATTCCTGAACATGGAAGTTATTCCTTTATTTGTTTCGCTGTCTCTTTCCTTATATTTTACATGTTGACAATAATCTCTGCTTGTATGTTGCTTTAAATGTTTAATATCTGGGCATTGCTTTATATGGATCTTAAGGTTGTTCCTTCAGTTAACTCATACCTTCTGAATTGTTCTGATCGGTGGTTGCTTGAACATATCAAATCCCTGAAATGGATCCATCCTTCATCTGTGTAAATAGTTTTTGAATATTCATGTCACTAGCTTTGTGAATACGTTGTGTGGTGTAAAAATGTACAGATTGGATATTCCTGCGTTTTTCCTGACGCTCAGAGCTCTTACAATGAGTATCCATGATTCGTTCACACTTGGTGATGGTAAGCTGCTGATGCCCCTTCAGTTATTGGCAAGCCTGCTCAGCCACCCGATCTCCTGGGGCTTTAGCCTTGAAGTTTAACTCCTTCAAGGAGACAAAAGAAATTCATCCACCCCCACCCCCTTTATAAAATTCATCCAAAGGGACAGTAAAGACTGGTGGTTTGTCATGGGGCCAATACGGCTTGTTCATAAGTACAGCACATGTTTAAACAGCATCATACAGATAAGGAAAGGAGTGGCTTTGGTCTTCTAAGGTGAAGGGGCTTTTGTATGAAATGACCCAAGATGAATCCATCCATCTTCAGAAGCTGTTCAGCTCCTTTTGGGGTCATAGGGTTGCTGGAGCCTACCCAGTGACTGAGGGAGGGTGGAGCCCATCCTGAACAGATCAGCAGTCTGTTGCAGGGACACACACTGGAATTCACACCAAAGGACAACTTAGAAAACCCAAAGAACCTATGAGGCTGTTGGACTGTCAGAAGAAAACTGAACTCACAAGAAAACCCACACATGAACAAGGAGAACATTCAAAGTCCAAACCCTTGATTTGACTCAGGGCCTACTCACTATGAAGTGAGGGCGCTAACCACTGCGCCACTGCGGGGCTCCCCCAAAAACAATGAAAAAAGAAAAAGATCTGTTGGAAATAAGAAAAATACAGAAGAAAATATCACTTAAAAAAGGCATTTTCATAGAATCCATTTTGGTTTTTGTTTTGCACATTGCTAACATAAGTCTGCCCTCAAACACAGTCTTTGCTCAGTACTCAGATCAAACATTGAAGTTACCTTTGTCATATTTCCTCACTTCTGATCATCTCCAGTGAACTGAGCCGAGCACATGTGAACAGCAGATGTCAGTGATGCCCTGCAACGCTGCAACGCTGCACTGCTGCCAGCGCTCCTGACCTCTTTGAGAGATACATGCAGTAAGCAGTTATCAGAGATTGGAGGAGATTATGCTAAATCAGATTACTGTACACCAACCTCTCTATAAAAAGCAAGGTCATTAAGAGCTTAGCCGCATGTAATGTCACTTGTTTTGTAAAATGCAGGAGATCATAGGCAATGTTATTAGAGCTGTTTTGACTGGTTTTAATCTGATTTCTCTTCTGATCTTTCACTAATGCCTTCAGATAGTGCTACTTACTGTTTGTGTGAAAGCAGCTGTGGAGTGTGTGTGTGTTCACATTCATATCCACACACAAATGACACAAATATAAGTCACTTTTGCAGGAACTTCTGCCACCACTAAAAACAAGACAGAAGAGAACAGTATGATTTATGGTTCAACCAAAACAAAGTACCAGAAACATCTAAACCAGTTTAATGGGAAGATCCCAAATAACCAAAGTATATGTGCGATTACAGTCTTAGTCTTTACTCTGTTCACTTAAGGAGTGGATTGTTTTGCTCATCACAGGTCTTAAGAAGCTCTACATGTGTGCAGGAAGAGGTGTCTCCAGGGGCGACCACATCCCTGGAGCATTAACCCAGGAATGGATGATTGGCTGGAACGATAGATGTTTCTGATTTTGTGAAAATAAATTGAAGTCCCAGATTCTGTTCAAACAAAGCTGCATTAAAGAGGTCATCCAGAAGAAAGTCTGAAAACGAAAACCCAACAGAGACCCAACAACTGCTGTTCAGAAAGCACAGCGGCTGCTTCGTTTCCATGCACACTTGGCTGTCTCAGAGGACGCCACTGTTCCATTTCTTCAAGTAACGCCGTAACCCACTGAGCATCACCCGCTCCCTCTGGGGGTTAGTGTTGGTCCTCCTGCTGCCAGTAACCATCAGGTCCTGCAGTGGAGTCCACTCACTCTGCAGGAACAAGTCCCAGCTGACCTCTAACCTTCAACCATCAGTCCATTGGGAAATATGCAGCGGCTCATTTGAACAGTTAAAGAGATCATCCATGTGTTAAAACAACTGTTCTCTTAAAACTACACATTTCATAGAAATGATCGAACCCTTTAATGGCTGTGCGACAGTGGACAGGTTTGTCCAAACCTGCTGGCAGAATGTATTTGTATTGCAAATGTACTGTTGTTGGCTCAGAAGGAGTAGTTCGTTCACACCAGACTCACAAAACTACTTTGGTCGGTTTGCATTCTGTCATGTCACAGTAACAAACTGAGGAGGCTCATTTGAATAGGATTTGCATTTCATAAATGACATGGGAACACTAAAATAAAGAGGATCCGATGTTCATTAACAGTGCTGTAAACGTTCAGTGTCTTTTGAGGTCAACAGAATGAATGCGTTGTGTTCTTGTATGTCTAAATTAAAGCTTCTTCTTGTAACACGTTGAAACAAAGTTAAACCTGTCTTCATTTTTAGTATAAATCCACTTGATCGTGTTTGGTCGCATTTTTCCATCATCTCTTCCTTACAACCATTCATTCTGTTCTGCTCTGGCGTCACTTCAGGGACCAAACTTTTTCCCGGAAACAGAACCACACAGTTTTACTCCAAGCTTTGTTTCATATATTCGCTCTTTTTGTGACATGTATTACCTTCAATTCAATGTTTAGTATTCTACAAATCCTGCTGTTTTTAGTTCGTTAAAATATTTTTGTTGCTTTGCATCACAGAAAAACTAAGAAAAGGAACATGTATGCATGCTAAGCTACCGTAAGTACGAAACGAGTATTCGTTTCCTAAATATTGGTATTTGATGGTGACGTCATAAAAATGGTTAAGTAGAGCCTTTGGTGTGAATGTTGGGGGGTTTGGGGGCTGACTTTCGGCGGGATGCGGCCGTTCTGCCAAAGATGGCAGTATTTCCTGATCTCCTGAAGTGGTCTCCGACCCTTCGCCTTGCGTTGTGACGCTTTCGTAACGTGGGGTTTCCCGGAGCTGAATGCAGGGTTACCGCGCCCATCTGTGCTGTTTGATGGCCGGAGGAAGAAGCCACTGATACCCAGGCGTGAAGGGACGAACCGGGCCGTCAGCGGTTGGAAAGACGACGCGGGACACTCGCTGGAAAGTGGAATTGGCGCGGAGAATCTGGAACGCTTCAGCGGGACTCTGGACGCGTCTTCCTGGCTGAACACCGACGGTCCGTGTGCCTGTGTTTCTCCCCCTCGGCGGGTCGAAAACTGGGTTCGGGGAGTGCCGCTCCTCGGTGATTGAACTCCATCGTTAAGAGCGCTGGGCTGCTGGTTGAACGACCACTGAAGTTGTTTCCGGTCAATGTGAAACGAACACCGACAGGCTTCGTCTGAAAGTCGGTAAGTCGGCGTTCCGCTGTGAAGTTGGGCTTCAGGAAATGCTTTGTATCTGCAGCTGACGGAGGAGCCCGAAGGGTTAAACGGACCCGAGCGGCTCCTTCGGCACTAGCCTCGTTAGCTAGTTCGGTTTGGGTGGGGGTCAGTGCTCCAGAAACTACCCCCCCCCCACACACACACATTTCATCACAAGTGACGTTTATTGTCGGTTTTCTGCGGGATCGTGTGCGGTTTCATCGGCCAGGCTAACGTTAATTAGCGGGTTAGTTTGTGCCTGCTCGCTATTAGCTAGCGCCCCCCACCCCCCACTCACGTTATCGGATCCAGGGGAACCGAACCCGCTTAGACCGTTTACCAGAACCGGGGTAGGATCTGTGGTTCGAATGCTCCATCCGGTCTCTGGCCTGAAGTAACAACCGCCGCGGTTCCGAACTTCTAGTGCAAACACGAGTCCAACCCTCGCTGGAGCTTCATGAATTAGAAACGACGGGAGTCTAAAAATGGCCTCTGCGCCTCCACCGCCCCCACGATCCCGCAGTCCTGCCCCGCACCGCTGGCGGCCGCCGACCCCATTCTGCGGCCTCGGCGATCGCAGACTTTGAAAGTCCGAAAAGGACCGTCTGTGCCCCGGGACCGCAGGCGCCCGTGTGGTCGTTTGCAGCAGATGTTTTCCTCTGGGGTCCGACTGTAAACCCCAGCGGGGAACGGTCGTTCGTCAGACCCGCGAAAGGTTTTCCCGCTAAAGCGAAAGCGCAGCTTCGGTAAAATGGCTTCTGGTTTCCGTCCGTGGGTCGACATTCCTGCGTGGAAACGCAGTCGGAACCGCGCAGCAGAGTTGGTCCGGTTGTTGTCTGTTATGTGGTGCAGTGCGCTGAAATGCAGCACCGGGTACACCGGGGCCGAGTGCATCTGTGTCCGTGTTTGCAAACAGCCCGGCCGGCCTGGACTTCTCCTTTTAACGAGGTGGAACAGGATGTCTAATTGGATTTTCCTAAACCGTTTATCTTCATCGCGGGGCTGCTAGCATTCACAGTTGCGGCTACTCACTTTTTTTTATTAAAGAAAGCGGGCACGCGCGAGCCACGATAAAGCACGAGGCTGGCGCGAGCTCCTCATCACACGCTTTAGAAGCTGCTGTAAGAGATCTGGGTGTTTTATTTGGAGGATCGGAGGCCCGAGCCGCGGAGGGAAGCCGCACCGTCTCGACCACCTGTGCGTCCCCTCGCGCAGAAACGTGCGGCGTTTGTGGAAACATGAGTTCCTTAAAGAAAGACATTTATTGGCTCACAGAGAGGAATTCATTGCTGCCCCCTCCTACCTCCGCCGCCTCCAATGAATGGGTTCCTGTATGCAGGGCCCGTGCAGCTGCAATGAACAAGATGGCGTTCAAAGGCTGCTGATCAGACAGACGGGCAGCTGCTGAGCAGCAGAGCCGGCTGACCTGATGCTGCTCTGGCCGAACTCGATCCGATCGGACTGCTGTGGTTCCTTGTCAGGGTTCTGAAGCATGAACAGCAGATGCTGAAGGTCTCTACATTTCTTGAAATCCATCCTTTATTCAGAAAAATATTGTTTATGAAAAACCACCTGATTTTTGAACTTGTATTAAACGTTTTAATTATTGCTAAAATACAATTTAGTTCAATGCTAGCTGGCTTATTCTACTAGACCCTCATTGTTTTTGATGCAAGGAATTCACCATTAACTTTTAATTTTAAAAATATAATAATCAGCATCTGTAAAAATGGGTAAACAATTTCAACTATTTTAGAGCATTGGCCAGGTGGCATTAAACTAAATATATATATATATATAAATTTCTTCCTTTCTCTTTCATAACTGACTCAAACCGATGAGGACCAAATGCTGTAATTCGTTATCCCTTAAGGCAGAAGTTAGAAGTTGAAAAAAAACTACCATCTAGGAGTGGGGGAAATAATTGATTTATTAGATCAATTGATTGCGACACAGAAACTATTCTGAATTGTTATGCGAATTTTGAATAATCAATAATTGAAACATTAATAACTTCTCAAGTTAAAGTAACCAGCAGAAATAAATGTGAGCTTTTTTGCTCTGTCATTTTTTTTGAAGAGCACACAAACATGGCTGCTCTTGCAAGTCATACGACCAGCCCGACTTCAGTGTTGAGACCTATTGACTTTAGCTAAAAGTCATAAATGTATAAAAAAAAGTATAAACCGTTCTGCTGTGAGTGTGGCTCTAACAAGGTCTGCTGCAAGCACTCCTAACGGTCAAAAAACATATTGGAAATCATAAAGAAACATCTAAATCATCTTTATTGGCCAAGTACAGTATAATAATACAAGTACAAATAATTTAGTACCAGTGTCTTATGTTTTCTTGTACAAACCAGGCAAGGTAAATAGGTGTAAAAACTATATGTATACTTATTTACGAAGAAAAAAATAGAGATAAAATACAGCAGTTATTTCAGAATAACAATTCTCATGTTTATGTTCTGTACTCTATGACCGGTCAAGAGTTTATCAGCGTGACGGCTCAGGGGAAGAAGCTGACTTTGTGGCGAGGGGTTTTGGCGCACATAGTTCTGAAACGGCGCCCCGAGGAGAGGAGAGTGAAAAGACTGTGTCCAGGATGTGAAGGGTCTGTGGATATTTTACCAGCCCGCTTCCTGATCCTGGACCGGTACAGGTCCTGAATGGAGGGAAGGTTGAAACCAATGGTCCTCTCGGCAGACCTGATGATTCTCTACAGCCTGTCTCTGGCTTGTCTGGTTGCAGATCCAAACCAGACCGTGATGGATGTGGTCAGGACAGACTGGGTTATTGCAGTGTAGAAGATGATCAGCTCCTGAGGCAGGTTGAACTTCTTAAGTTGTCTCAGGAAGTACAAACTCTGCTGGACCTTTTTCCTGAGTGAGTTAATGTGGTGGGTCCATTTACGGTCCGGTGAAATGGTGGACCCTAGGAACCAGTGTGAGTCTGCAGAGGGGACTGTTCTGTTGAGAATTGTGGGGGGTTCTTCCTGAAGTCCACTGTCATCTCCAATTTTAAGTGGGTTTGATTCCAGGAGGTTCTGGCTCCACCAGAGGACTAAACTTTTCCTCTGTAGGCGGATTCATCTCCATCCTGAATGCGTCCAACACTGTGGTGTCGTCTGCATACGTCAGGAGTTTCACAGAGGGGACTTCTGAGGTACAGTCATCGGTGTAGAGGGAGAAGAGCAGTGAGTAGAGAACACAACCTTGGGGGGGCACCAGTGCTCAGAATCAGACTGCTGGATGTGACATGTCCCAGTTTCACCTGCCAGTCAGGAAACTGGTGATCCGCTGATGGGTGTTGGGAGGCTGGGACCGTTGTGCCATACTGTCCGACTGATGCCTTTAGGAGATTTTTCAATCTTTCCATGGGTTCTTTATGCACAATAACATTTTACCTGGGGTGCCCAAACTTTCTATCCCCAATGTATAGATTATTAATATATTTGTTTACAAATATCTCTAAATGTGTAAGCCATGTAAACAGAAAATTACATTGAATCGAGAGAATTGAAAAAATCAAAAGAAAAAAATCGTGAATCAAATCAATTCTAGAAAGTATTGGCGGTACTCAGCCCTATTGACTTTCAGTCATCTGAAAGGTTTTACAGTATTTTTCAGACAACAGTAGTTCTTTTATTTTGTCTCTTTGCATAACAGATCCTAACTGTGAGCAGAAAGTGCAGATGCGATTGAGTCAGTAGAGCTGCTGAAAAGGTTGTTGTTGGCTTCCAGAAAATTGGTACAGATTACTTTTTTAACATTGGTTCTTCATATGCATTTCCACATACATGATTTCAGACACCCATGCCCTTAGGTCTGAGTGGTATGACGATGCATTTACTCAAGATAATACAAAAGACCAATTTCTTTTTTTAAAATATTGTTTGCTATATTTAGAAGCTCCACCTGCAAAATCAGGATCATTTTAAAGAAGGTGGCCTGTCAACCCAAACAAAGAAACAAGTGGCAACCACTGTCACATGGATGTGGTTTGGATATTAGAAGAGAGAGACCAGACTAATTGTTTGTAAATTATGCCTACTTCTGGCCCTAACCCTTAAAAAAAAAACCTTCGCGGGAAGTGCTGTGTCAAATGGCTGCACTGAAGATTTCTCCCATCTTTATTGTCAATGAAATAATCCCAGCAGTCCAAAATATTAACAATTTTCTGGCAGGTTTTCAATTTAACATTTGAGACCATGTCCAAAGAAATATTTATGACTGTTGAACTTGGTGATTGTAAAGGTACCTTCGCACTCAATGCGATTTGCATGTCAGGGGCGTCCAGTTCAATGTAAAATCAATGTACAGATGTGATAAGAGGACCTGTGGTGCTATTTGACAGTCGGGTGCTTCTGCACACTTCTGTGTAGCGTTTATCTTAGGCTGATGGAGCTGCAGGACTTGGAAGTTTTTAACGGGATCCGAACAGAAATGGAGGATAAACCGGGTGGACTCCACACCAACAACAGAGTTTAATAAAAAGTATTTATTTGGAGACAATGGTGTTGTTACACACTGATGCTATCATGCTATGACGCTATATGTTATGCTAACAAGCTGTGCCGCTTGTCGCAAAGTCAGAGAATATTTTCACTGAGCGGGCTATAAGTCGTGGCGGATAAATAGAACAAACTTAATTCATGGGACATTCATAAAAACTTCTTTTTCATTCATAAAAACGTCTTTTCTAAATACAACAACAGACGTGAATCAACTTTGTATGAAACATTATTAACAGTATCTAACATTACACAGCCTGTGTTAAGCTGTAAAAAAAAATGTAGCGTAATAATTTGTTTGGTAAAAAATATGACTGGCTCACAGGGGCTGGGCGATAATGAGTTATTGAAATTAAAGCTGCAGCTTTAAAGAGGTGGGAGGATTGAGCACAACATCTGACAGGTCACAGTTTTCAGTGTAACACAGACTGTAATTCTACACAGACGCCGCTAAAATAGTGGATTCAATCCTGTTATTTTTTAGAAAATACTGTTTTATGAATGTCCTATGAATTCATCTTGTTGTATTTATATGCTGCGTCTTAAAGGCTTGTCCGTGAAAATACTGTCCAACTTTAAACCGTTCTGTGATCACACAGAACAGCTTGTTAGCAACATAGCATTAGCGGCTAACAAGCTAGATCATAGCATCAGCGTCTAAACAACAGCGCTGTCTCCAAATCAACACACTTTATGAATCAATCTGTTGCTGCTTTAAGTGAAGCAGCTTTATCCTCCAGTTCTGACTGGATCATGTTATAAATCACCACATATTTTTCTATTTCATCAGCCAAACTAGACGCTGCACAAGTGTAGAGACCACGCGTCGCATATGTTTGTTACCTCGGGTGTAGACAGTAGAGGAAAAAGCGGGCAAAAGAAATTTGTGATAGCAAGTGAAATGGGTGGACCCAAGTCTCCCTGCTCCACCTCATTCAGATGCATCCACTTGTATATCAACGATCTATGAGCGTCTTTGTTTTCCTCGCCTGAGCTGGAATCTGAATCAGAACTGTACGGCTGGATAGCTCTGATACTGCTCACCATTAAAGTTGCACTGTAATGCTAGCTTGGGGGTGTGAGGGGCTGTAAGGGGGAGAAAGTGTAAACAAAGATTTAATGAGATATCAGCTTATGGTTTCTTCACATTGACAGTCCCATCCACAACTCAGAGGTGAATTTCTATTGAACTTCTGCTGCTCTAAAGAATCTGTCCTAGAAAACCACACAGGTTTTTAGAGTTTGGCTAAAACCGGCAGAATCATCATGAAAAGACCACTTGGAACGCTTTGGAAACAGATTCAAATATAGTTGGAGTGGAACTTTAAAATGCTTCACAGATGAAATTTAACTAAAACAAACTTTTAAAGGTTTTGTGATTGGTACAGATCTGATCCAGTATCACTTCATAAGTGTGTCCTGAATTCAAACATTCTGTGATAACAGCAGCTATGTTTTGGTCAGCAGGAACACTCATGTTTTTGGCTTTTCTTTTTGGCTTTACAGCGATATGAAACACATTCCTAATGTGGAGTGCTGCCGTGCAAAGCTGCTTTTTTCCGCAGCAGTATCCACTGAAAAACGTAGGCTACGCATAACTATTCACACCCCTTGAACTTTTTCACATTTTCTCACATAACACAAAGAAATATATTTTAAATTAATTTTATGTGAAAGATCAACACAGTGACACACACTTGTGAAATGGAAAGAAAATTATACAACAGTTCACCTTGAAAATTGCAGTGTACAAAATTATTTTAAAAAATGTGTTTAAAAAAAAAAGCATTCAAATGGCATGTGAGTGTAGCATCTGAGATAAACAAGACGTGGAAGGCTGCAGAGCAAAGCAAGACTACAGAGGTAGAGCAGTTGACCTCTGAGCAGAAAATCAAAAATTCAGTCACCCTCCCTGTGGAGGTGGAAGTGTCCTTGTGTTTGGCAGCAGCACAGCCATCACTGTGAATGTGTGTGGTCATGAGACTGTGACTGTAAAGCGCTTTGGGTCTTCTAAGAAGGTAGTAAAGCACTACATAAGTATACGCCATTTACCATTTCAAAATTTCAGTTTTTTTAATGACTTTTTCCCAAAGTTTGCACTTTGCAGATGCTCCCTTGGCAGTTGTCTCACTACTGTCTCTCTTTTGGCAGAACAGAGAGCAATTCTCATTAAAAAGAAAGAAAAATCTTATTATTTTTATATTTTCTGTTGAAATGCCTTTTTAGGTCATTGTTTGAGTGGATAAAAAAACATGTGATACTTGCTGTCAGTTTAAAACATTACATTAAGAGTTTTATTTTGTAGAAGTCAGAATCCTTGAATATCTCCACCAGGAGCAATGTGGAGTTCAGTGACTTGCCCAAGGATAGTTCGACACTTGGGCGGGCAAGGTGGCAACTAAACCTGTGATCTTCTCATCACGGGTAGGCTGCTCTACCTCTGCACATCTTAAACAACCAAAACGAATATATGGTTCCTTTGATATGAGCTAGGCTGCACGGTGGCGCAGTGGTTAGTGCTCTTGTCTCACAGCAAAGTCCCGGCTGGGGGTCTCACTAATGGTGGACCTTTCTGTGTGGAGTGTGCATGTTCTCCACGGGCATGCGTGGGCTTTCTCCGGGGACTCCGGCTTCCTCCCACCCTCCAAAAACATGCTTCAGAGGTTCATTGGTCACTAAATTGTTCCTAGGTGTGCATGGGTGTGTGATTGTGGCTCCTGCGACAGACTGGTGACCTGTCCAGGGGTGTCCTCTGAGTGGCCGGGTTAGGCTCCAGCATCCCAGTGACCCCGAAAGGGATAAAACGTTTTAGAAAATGCATGAATGATATGAGCTAGTTATGAATACTTAATTTCATGTTACAATGGCCATTTTAAAACGTTATCAGTAATTTTTCAGAATTGTTATTGTAGATCTGAATCACATCTGATCAAAAATGTTCTATAGCTCTGAATGTACTAGAGCTCCAGTCACTAAATGTTTTCACCTGACTAATTATCACCTGTTTTTTCTACTTAATAGTTAACTATTTTTCTAGTTGGTAGTTGGACTGTTTTTACTTGACTGTTAAAGTTTCTCCACAGAAGTGCTCTGTTTGGTGTTAAATGATAAAAGAAGATTAATAAATAAAAATCAGGGACAAACTAGGTCTGTTTATTACACTTATTCATTTTTTAAAAAAATGTGTTACTAAAGTATCGGATCAGGACTCTGTATCAGCAAATACTCAAATTTAAGTAACTCCAAATCAAGGCCAAAAAATTTCATTGGGACATCCCTAAGTAAAATTCACTGGAAGAAATGTGTTATTTCAAAAATACAACTACTAACAGATAAGAGCTTTGCAAGCAAACCAGAAAAAAGCATCTGCCTCAAACAAGATGTTTGCACTGAAAAAAGAACAAACGTGTGCTGATGGATTTTCTGTACCACCGCAAAAAAGTTTAATGAAAGGATGGTGTTCAGAGACATGGACTTTTTAAAAACAATGCTTTTAAAAACAATGCTTATTGACTTCTGCTTATTCAGACAAAGAAAATCTCAAAAGAATAGGAGTCAACAGGCAATAATCTGGGCACGCTGCTGATGCCAGGACTGTCTTTCCAAGGAAATATGTAAACCTTCGACATCTCATACATGTCAACATTTTTTAGGACCATTCAATATATCAAGTTTTTTTAGACACCACTTAATATTTTTCTCTTGTTTTTTACATAAAGAGGAAAACACTTGGATAGGATTATTTACCTGCTAGCCTTGAATTGGCAATGGATACAGAACTGCATAACATCTCTGTTAGTGTCAATTGACTTGCATTAAAACAGTAAAAAAGTGATGTTAACAGAACCACCATCTGTGGCATCCAGTGAAAATGGGCTTTACAAGTGATTGTAGCTGGCTGAAAGCTACACTCCAGCCCCACACACACTCATTTTCTCTCACTTACATTTGTTCTGTGGAAGAGAATTATGAAATATTCAAATGAAATCATACTCATCTTAGTTGTTTTACTTCAGTTCAGCACATCAGCTTCTGTTCCATTTGACACCAGAAGTGAAAGCTTTACTACAGACTTGGCCAACCAAGCCATCCCCATCACAACATACACATTTGTGTTTGTCATAGAAGAGAAACTGCTACCAGTAAACTGCCAACATCCTAACAGTTTCCCAGTTTTCCATGAAATGCGTTAGTCATGCCAGCCCCCACTCCATTTTGTTGGTCTAGTACATGGGCTAAGGTCCATGTGAGTGCTGTGGTGAAGTGAAGCAAAGTAAATGCAGCGACAGAACACAGCAGGGAATTGCTCCTGGACATTTTCTTTAAAAGCCTCATGCTATCTCAGAGGGCTGCTCTATAACACACGGGGCTTCCTTTTTATTTGTCTTTGCTAATCGCAAAGCTTATTGACTACTAGTGTTTACTGTCCTCCTGCCCCACTCACAGCAGTGGACAAAACTGATAAATTAAATATGGCTACGTTTTTAACTGTCAATTACCCTTTCTTCTCTATAGGAGGCAGGTTTCCCTTCACCATACAAAATAAGTCCCTATGAAACAGATGAACGGCTGAACTAAAAATGGTTAGCCTTAGGCCCCACAACCCACTTTGTTCCGCTAAAAGTAGTGCAAGATCCTGAGGCTGCTAATACGTATGCATAGGCTGGAACAGTTCTTTTGTACCATTCAGTGTATGATAAATCCAAATCTTACTAACGTGTTAGGGTTCTCATTCTATATTTAAGGCTTTTCAGAATCCTTTTTAATATCACTCTAAAATAGTTTAAGACCTCATGTCCAAAAACATCAGGTCTGATTTAGCAAACATACCTTGTATTTTGTAAGACTAATGGCAAAATGACAAACCATTAGGTGGTTAAAAATATTATCAGTGCTATCCTGAACATCATGAAAAGTATGATCATAAAAGTGTCAAGTTTTTAAAGCACCTTTGGCAATCAGAGAAATCGTGCCATGGGATCAACTTGAGTTTTCTCGTTTCCGCTCACTCAGTTAAATAGGAAACTGTCTGGAAAAATGGTTTTTAACTAATTCAAAACTTTGAGGGTTTTATTACTGACACAGCAGAAAAAAAGACTTAAGATTTCACTAAGAAATATTGTCTCAGTGTCTTGTTTAAGATAACTAGAATATCACATTACAATCGCATATCATATTGCATAACAAAAAAGAAAAAATGATAAAGCTTCAAAACTTGATGATTATTGAACTTTCTGAAAAGGATGCTATGAAATCATTTCAAGTTAAGTGATTAAAAAACAACAAACATAAAAACAAACTGTATGTTCTCAATTTAAATGGCAGCCATGGTAAGTCTAAAACATGTTAAATTCTCTGTTAGAGTTGCAGAAAAAGAACCCCAACTGTGTGAAAGTAATCGTTTCTTGATTTCTAAGAAGAAGAGTCCCATACATTAACTAAAACTATATTATGTCCTTGGATCACCTGAACAATTATTTTCAAACATGGAATCCAATCATTTAACTTGAAAAGGAAAGGAAGGTCAGACCAGCTCAGAGCCGTGACTCAATTTAAAGCAAAAATGCAACCCTTTGATTGCATTAACACTCACGGCCCTCTAAGCACTTAAAAGAACGTGTGTGAAAAGTCACATGACAGTGCTACCATGTTTTGGCTCAAACTGGGGCTGGATTGCTAACAGAAGGGGACAAGTCAAACAACAGTGTCTGCTTGCACCTCTGCGTTTGAGTCAGTTCAGTTTTTCCTGTAGCAGTCAAATGTAAGAGACAGAATGTAAACAGATATTAGACTGTGGCTATTCAAAGTAGAGACGGCTCTGAGGTGAACATGCAAAATGCTGATACAGACTGTTAGGAGCTTGTAGCGGGCTTCTGAATGTAGTACAACTGGGTAGCATGGGTCTCTTGACTGCAAACATTGCCAACTACTTTGAGTATTCAAAACACAGTCCAGTCTTTTATTCTCTACCGCCACAAACTATTCAGGAAAACAACTAAATTTAAATCTAAATAGAGATAAATGTGTGTAACAATTGGACCACTTTAAGTTAAAGCAGCAAGGGAGCAGATCTTTAATTTTTGGAACTGCAAAAACAAGTCAGAGTTATTGTTTTTAAAAACTCATTGATCCAAGTCAATTTATCACTAAAATTCTGTTCTTTACAACAATTTGACCTAAAAAGCTTCACCTGGCCAAACTAGTAAAAGTAAAATTATTAACTAATTACATCCAGTTCTCCAGAAATGCTGCTGTACATCTTTTAACATACTCCAAGAACGTCCTTTCAAAGTACAGGACGGTCAAACTGCAACAACTTGACTAACTGCCATTACACAGCATCTTCTAACCTTTAGTTAAAATAAGACCCCCTCATTTCAAAGCAGGGCCCTGTGCGGATCAGGAATGGATGAGTGGATTGAACTGACCAGATCAATTTTATAAAGCATAAAGTATTCCACTTTAGCTTGAACAAATTTACTGGATTCGTTCTGAATGACTTTGAATTGGTCCGTTCAGTGAGCTCAGTGTCAAATGTGAGGCAGTAACCATTCATTTTAATGATTGGATTCATATCATTCTGTGAGTGATCCAATCCAAAGCCGATTTTGGTTCATTCTGAACGATCTGATTGGATCTGATTCTCTGATCTAAAATGGATCAGAACATCTTCATCCAGAACTTCAACACTGTGATTCAGAGATAAATTCCTGCTACTGAACAGTGACGTTTTACAGATTATTGTTTCTTCAAGATAATCAAGTGTAAATAAATATGTGAACAAACAAGCAAACAAGTAAACAAGAATGAATGTCAAATCCATTCCCATTTGAGTTTGATAAAGTTCATTCCACTGTTGTTTTTCCACATCAGAATAATCCAAAGGAACATTATTAGAACATTCTAGAACACTGTATGATCACATGACTTTGTAAAAGTGTTTCCACACACTGGACTGGAATGATGGTTGATCAGTTTTACTGCATCACATGTTGTTCTGTGATGGACCTTATAGTAAAATAAACTGAACGTCTCAGTCCAGAGGGGATTTTCTAGGACGGGGGAGAAATTGGTTGTATCAGTTAAATAATATTTGTTGTTTTAGACAGTTCATTTTCTGGTAAAATTTTTAGTTTTCATTTTATAGATAGATATAGATTTTATTTTCCAAGCGCTCTCCTTTCTTGGGCTTTCGTTCTTTAGAGTAAGGTCAGCCTGTCTGTCTCTTGCAGTGAGCAGATATGAATACAGCAGCAAATGAAGAGGAGCTTGTTCTGCAAGGCTGGGTGCGTTTGCGCGTGTTTGTGCGTGTGTTGTTGTGCAATATTTACAAAGGCCCCTCCCCCGTCCACTTTTCCGTGTAGCATTGCGCTGATGGTGCAGCGGTACATGTGGCAGCTTTTAATGGCTTCCAGATTGTTTAATAAATGTGTTGGTTTGGAGACAGGGATGTTTATTCACTGATGCTGTGGTTTTACGGTGCAGATCTTTTGCACGTTGCCAGTTTGCGACCACAAACTGGTTTAAAGTCGGAGCATATTTTCACGGAATGGACTTTAAGACGTGGCAGACAAATACAACAGATGATGAATGAATCCAAACTTTGTCAGCAGTATCTAACATTACAGAGCTAGTATTGGAAAAAACTCCCCCTCATGAGAGCTTTAGGCTGTTTTTTGTTATTTTAAATACAATTTAAAACTTGACTTGAGGCAGAATTAGGAAAAAAGTGAATTTTCTATCAATCTTCAGTCCTCTAGTAAATCTGTCCTTGTGTCATCTGCCTGTTTGAATTTGAGTTTACAGTTAGATTACGTTCAAGATGTGTGCATGCTATTTATAAATTACTTTTATGCAATTTCATTTTCTACAAAAAATTCTGAAAATAATTTATGTCTAATAATTATTTGTCTAATTATTTGTCTAATAAATGATAAATAATTTATATCTATAAATGTCAATGGTTCAGACTAAATGTGACTGACTGACATCCTCTCCTCTTAGGAGGTACAGGGGGCTTTTTAGTTGTACCAAAGAGAAGAAACAACACATTTGTGATGGAAAATAAAATACTTCTACTGTGAAAATGCCAAAAGCAGAGAGTGAAGAGATTAGAAATCTGAGTCATTTAAAACAGTTATTTTTATCTTATGTTTTATTTTGTTGTGATTTATTTTCTCTTTGCATTCAACATAATAGGGTTAGGGTTATTTTAAAAAATATTTCCTAGTTTTCTGTGCAAATTGATGTAATAATTTGTCTGGTAAAAATGCACCTGTGGTTGGGGCATTTGGGTCTGGGCCTGGAGTGTCTTGGGATAGAGTGCTTTCCTGCCCTCCGGCTCTGCGCGCTCTCTTTTCCTCCTCAGCCAGGGGGCTGATGGGTCCAATTCTTCGGCTCTGTGGTGGGAGTCCAGTGAACGTGGGGGTGGTTGTTCATGAGTCTTTGTCTTCCTGGGGGGAGTCTTGGGTGCCTGGATTGGCCAGGCTCCTCCGCTGTACGCTGGCTCTGGGGTGTGGAGTGCTGGGCCTCCTGCCTTTGCTGGATGTGTTTAAGGTACACTCTAAAAAGCACACATTCATTCAACCCACCTGCTTGTTCACTTTTACACAAATATGAGCATGGAAATTGTGTTTACACCCCTCCCCAAGAATATTGATTATGCAAATCCTGTGTGTACCTGTCTGTCAGTGTGCAGGAGTTAATTTCTGTCGGTGTGACCTGTGAGATTAGTCTTCTATCAATAATGCATCAACATACTTTACACCTGTAAATAGTTGTCCATTTGTTAGTGTGTGTAGGGATGTGCATGTGAGAACTAAGTCTTGCAATTTACAGTGGGGATGGAAAGTTTGGGCACCGCAGGTAATATGTTCCATTATTGTGCATAAAGAAGCCAAGTAAAGATTGAAAAATCTTCTAAAGTCATCCTTTCCTTGGGTTCTGTATGTTCAATAATAGAACATTTTAAATGAGGTGCCCAAACTTTTGTTCCCCCACTGTGTATATCACGATATAAATCAAATAACGATGCTTATCAAATCTGAACGCTCTGTGGCTCATAGGACAAATGTGTAATCATCAGCAGGATGTTCAGATTTAAATATTTATTTCCTATCATACTTCAAACTAGGGCTGGGCAATAAAACGATAACTATTTATGCCACAATAGAACTTTTTCTCGATAGAATAAGTCTATCGCGATACACCCTCCACCCCGTGGTCACTTCACGGGTAGCGTTGAGTTAGTCCTGACAAAGCAGCAGAGGTTACACAGGTTTTGACTTATAAAACATAATGGTTTGCACGATTTTAAACAGGATCCAGTCAGAACTGGAGGATAAACCTTCTAGACCTAGAGCAACAACAGAAAGTTAAATTAAGTGTTGATTTGGAGACAGCGCTGTTGTTGGACATTAACGCTATGATGCTATGCTAACGAGTTGCTCCAGTTGTTACCTATATGTAATCATAGACCAGTCTTCAAGACTTGGTGGATAAATAAAGCAAAATTAAATCATAGGACATTCATTGAAAACTGTTTTGTAAATATAATAACAGAATTGAATCCACTGTTTTGCAGCGTCTTTGTAGCCTTTTAAAAGCCTGTGTAACACCAAAAATAGCGACCTGTCAGATGATGTGCTCAATAACCCCCCTTCCCTTGTGAAAGCACTGTAGCTTTAATATAATGATGTATAATAACAATAACCAAAAACAGCACACTGCTTTAAGGGGATTTTTTGTAATGATTAATCAGCATGTTTGTATTTAAGTTTACAGTTAGATGACAGTAAAGATGCGTTCATACCATTTATAAATCTATTTATTCCTATTTCATTTTCTTTTGCTAAAACTTCAAAAATCAGAAAAAAAAGTTAAACGCCTAAGGTAATTCTGTGTAACAGTGTTGTTTGGCTGTTACATGTTTTCTTTATCTATTGGCCAACTTTGATTTAATTTTGGCCCCTGTGTGGAGGTATTTCAGTTATTTAAAATCTGACCAAAAAAAAAAACAAGTTCACTGCGAAATGTGCAGAAGGCATGTTCCTCTCTAAAACTGGAAATGTTTTTATCACATGAAGCAGTGCCACCAAGCATGCTCCATCTCAGACTGAAATAAACTATAATTCTCCAGCAAGAACAACAAAGGTCAGACCTGCACAGCAGCAACAGTCTGTTTAAAGTATGATCGGAAATAGGGGTACAATGAATCACAGATGATCTGTGATCACTAGCCACGGTTCAGCACACACATGTATCGCACGAGTATCATCACACACACACACACACACACACACCCCCGCGCATCATTGAAACCAAACGTCTATTCGCACCGAATGTAATTCATGTGAAATTCATGAACATTGTTTCTTGTCCTTAACATGTGTCAAAGTTGAATTATTTATTTTGTAAGAGCTGAATGAAAGCACTGGTGCGCATCTCCATGTCTGGGTTCATGAAAACGTTCAGAGAATCTCCCTATTAGGGGCAGCAGCTGTCCCGTACTGTGGCAGAAGGCCCCTGCTCCGTCTGGAACAGAGGTGGTCCGGGGAGGTCAGTATGGCAAACAAGAAGTACCATAAATTGCCAGGAAAAGCGGGCAGGGCAGCGCCTCACCTGCCTCCCCTGCCTGCACGTCAGGAGGACATGTGCTCTATGGATAAGAAGTATTATTTTAATGTTCCCACAGTTAGCCTTTTCTGAATTCTGGTTGAAGCAGCAAACTTGTGCTTAGTTGTTGACACAATGGCGTATTCTTATATATGGTAAATGGCGTATCCTTGTAAAGCGCTTTTCTACCTTCCCTGAAGGCCCAAAGAGCTTTACAGTCAGTCACACTGATGACACTCCGTTGCTGAACACTGAAAAAAAATCCTACTTTTATATGAAAAAGTAATGTTTTTGTCTCTGTAATGTTTATACAGTTGCATCTATATAAAGTTCAAGGTGTTAGGCCTTGTGCTCGGTCTTTAAAGCTATGAATGCTCTGGCTCCCTTCTACCAAGGGGTTAATTAGCTGCTACCCTCCCAATTGTCCTCTGCTTGTTCACTCTCATTAGTTTAATCTGGGTCTGTCCTCCAGCTTGCCTCTCTTGTCTCTATCCTCTTGTGCGGCAGCAGCTCTCAGCCAACTCTTTTCCTTATGTCATCAGGGTGACAAGTCTTTGGCCTACCCCAGAAATCCACTGCCAAACTCACTAGAACATAATATGCTTTTTATTGTTGCCTACACTGGTTTGATTTCAATAAGAACAGTCAAGTGTACCATGCCCAATAACTTCAAAAACCACAAATGATATTTTAACTGAGCATAACTGATTGAACTGTCAATGTCATTCGTACTTTTCCTGGACACCAAGACAGTAACTTAAAGTTAAGGGCTACTGTTTCATAGAAACTTAATTTGCCAATGTGGATCTAATTTTGGATAATTTCAGAATTCTTGCTTCATCGTGTACCTCTTTCAAAGCAAACATGAGCTATCTTTACAGTGCATGTAAACCTGAACAGAATGAATGCTAATCAATGCTGTTCATACATGTAGTTAAAGTGTTAGATAAATTCTTCTTTGACAGTTCTAGCACATCATCTGACCGTCCTGAGAGAGGATCCTTCCTTCATGTGTTCATCCATGAGGTTTCTGAGTTTTTTCCCCAAAATAGGGTTTTGTTTTGTTTTTTTTTGAGTTTTTCCTCACTGAGAAGGAGGGTCAAAGGGCAGGGATGCCAGTTTAGTTTAGCAACCAGCTATTATTTATATTTTACTATTGACTTTATGTTCTTTGTATAAATAGGGGTGTGAAGCCCACTGAGACTGCTATGGTTTAGATTTTGGGCTATAGAAATAAAACTGAATTGAATTAAAGGTGTGATAATGGTTGTCAGTGGAGTGCGTCTATGTGGAGTCTCCCCTGGCAATGCTGCGATGTTGCAGCTGATACGAGTGACTTGAAAATGTGAAATATGCTTTCCTCCTCCTGTCTCCTCCCCAACACCTCACTAATAATAGCTGATAGAAAGAAGGAAGCACAGTCAAGGATCATCTGCCGACAGTGGTTTTAGCACACCCACCTTTAGTAGAAAAGGACAATCCTGTATCACAAGCATTTGTCTGTTATGTAAACCATCTTGTTTTGTCATGACGATGCTTTATTTAGGCAGTTTGAAGTTGATCTTCCTTTTTGAAGATGTGACCTTATGGTGCCAGAAAAATGACATCCAACGTGTACGACAATGCAAAACCTGTTGAAGAGAAGCTTTATGGCACAATGTTACTACGGTTTTCATAGGGAGGTGAGGTTCTAGTCTGTTCTGACAGGTGGCATAGGTGACCTAGCCTCTGCCAACTGCACATGTGTCTTGTCCAGCCTCATAGGTGTACCTGCATGCACGCTAGCGGATGCTGCAAAGATGGCTTTTTTCCCAAAAGATTCTTAGCTGTAGAGAAGCAAACAGTTCTGATTGGGAAAACGTTCATCAGAACAAATATGACTGCATATATGTTAATAGGGATTTTGCACAGAAACTCTTTCCTCGGCTTCTTCTACGAGTCAGCTGACTGCAAAGATATAGTTCTGGCACCTCTGTTCTAATAAGTGAGACAGAGGAACTCTGTCTCGGAGAGTACTCTATCTGGCAGAGATGAGAGCACCGGGCTTCCCTCCATGGTGACTGTACAGGAGAAGAACATTTTTGACTGTCAAATCCTAAAATGAAGGAGACAAAAAACCTTTTAGATTAAAATTCTTTCTGGACCTTTTCTTTCAGACTCTGGATTGGAACTAATGACAAGCCTGTTTCTGCTTAAACACTGCCTTCACCTGCTTCACAGGTGTTGCACTTCTAAAACCCGTCCTTTTGGCCGTTGTGCTGAACATGTTCACCGGGTTATTATAGAGGAGACTGGAATTATCCACTGATATTAACATGAGACGTTTTTATCAGAGATTAGGGGGGCTAAGACGCCTTGCTGAGATTCAGACCCATTTAGCAGAACCAGCCAATCAGGTGACGGGTAGCTACTAAGATGTCAGGTGCATGAAGGATAAGGTGTTCATTCAGAAGGTCTCTGCACTCTCCAGGACAAAGGACCTTCATCTCCAAGCAGAGAAACAGCAGGAAGGTAGGGTTGAAGCTCAGCTTTCCTCTAGCTGTTTTATACACAGAATCTTCCTGTTTTTAAGGTTGTCCCTTTATATTTGTGAAAGATTACCTGTTATATAGACAAAGCCTATAAGATCTGTGAAGTTTAATGTCAGTGTTCTTTTTTGTCCTTAATGTAACTTAAACAGCACATGGTTTTTAAATGATTTCTAGTGTGAGGGTTGTTTGTTTTTTGTTTTTTTTTTGGCTTATTTAGTCGTATGAAAACCAGAGCATCCAACCCTCCTGTGTGTTTGTTTCTTTCTTTCTTGATCCAACACCAATGTGACCTGGAGCTGAGGGTTGTAAAAAGAAAAAGTCCATATTGGTTTTGTTTGTGTGGCTGGTGAAAGTGTGGTTGTTAATAGTGTCAGAGGATTGGGGTCAGCGGGATAGCCGCTGATTTTAGGATCATCAGCAGGTTTTGTCTTAACCGGATTTGGCTGGAGGAGCTGAATCAACTGTGTCCAAGGATTACAGGGATGACATTGGAGGGCAGTTTAGATCTCACAGGCCACAGCATGGATGGCTTTATCAAACCTGCTCCTGAAGTGAGCATCTTGGGGCTCCAGTAGGACGGCGTAAGCTCAGCAGGTCTCTGGCCTCCTTTTCAAACCCTGCTTCTTTTGGAAGGTTATGGGGGCGGGGCTTTGCTTGTGAATCTTGGAATGACTGTCCTTTCTGAATTGGATGTGATTTGCAGATGAGCTCGATCAGAAAGTTTGAGCTTCATGCATTTACTGCAGATGAAGGGAAAGTTCTGAGAATGTCTTGGGTCATCTGGAGCTTTAACGTGTTGATGGCATGTTTGCAGGGTAAGCTGGGTTCAGATGCCTGACTGTACTGACTGCAGCGCATCCTTCTGCTCTCTGTAGAACAGCAAGAGTCAGGCGGCGGAGTGAAGGACACCATTAGCAGAGGAAAATGAGTGAACTGGATCAGCTACGCCAGGAGGCTGAGCAGCTGAAGAACCAGATCAGAGTAAGTTCTTGATGTTTTTAAGAATGCTGTTGTTCATGGTGGGTCTTTGAAACCTTCAGACTCTCCTCTAAAGCTGCTTTCTGGCCTGAACCAGCAAGCGACCCCGCGCTGCTTTAACCTGAGTTGTCCTTTGTCTTTCAGGATGCCAGGAAAGCGTGTGCAGATGCCACCTTGTCTCAGGTGAGGTGGCCTGAACCTCAGTTTTCATTGGCTTTCTGGGTATAAAGTTTGAGTGCACAGTTCATGTTTCTGCTGCGTTTCTCAGATCACAGCTAACGTTGATCCTGTTGGACGAATTCAAATGCGCACTAGACGGACGCTGAGGGGGCATCTGGCTAAAATCTACGCCATGCACTGGGGCACGGACTCCAGGTAACGCCAACCATCCGCCCTGTCCTCAAGTCCTGTCCAGGACCCTCCCAGGACCGCTTTATATCACGCGTCACGTTTTGCAGAGTGATGTAAACTTGTTGTCATTTTTTGTTGCTGGGTGTGGGTCACAGTCACTGTGGGAGCCTGCTGTTGTGTGTTGGTGCCAGATTTGTGTGTTCATGGTGGAGCATGGGGGTGGGACTAGACTCAAAATGGAGTCTGTGTTGTACAGCAAATGTTGAGGAGGAATACTTAGGAAGTACAACCTTGAATCTCATTGCTGCAGAGCTGCCAGAATGTCTGTACGCAGAAAGCACAGGCTGCTTTAGTGCCGTTGGGCCAGGCATGAGACTTGGATTAAAATCATGGAACTGCTGGTGTGAAGGTGCTTGTACAGAAAAGCTCTGCCCAAATGCATGATGGGTTGGTATGAACCAGGGTGTGTGTGCATGTGAGCGCAGCTTCAGCAGAAAGGTGTTTAAGGCTGCAGGAGTCCCAGCAGGCCTTGCTGTGCTCACTGCTGATGGGGACTGGGACCGTCGCCGTGGTTACACAGCGCAGCCTGCTGCGCCGTCTGGGAGGGCCTTCAAGGCACTGACACAAGTTTAAGCAATGCAAATGCCACTGAAGTGTTTGTTGCTGAAAGTGTGGTCTCTGTGTGTGCGTGGGCCGCCATGTCTCCTGGTCACGAGCCGTTTCTTTCTTGTCTTTAGGCTTCTGGTCAGCGCGTCGCAGGACGGAAAGCTCATCATCTGGGACAGCTACACCACGAACAAGGTAACGTCAAAACCTGACGGGAGATGGAGCACCCCATACAAACACTAATGGGGGCCGGCCCCCTAGGGTTCCACGTAAAAGTATGGGGGTACACTCCTGTTAGTGTGCTCCCTGTCTGGTGTTTTCTCCATCACATTTTAATCAGCTGGAACTTTGACCAGCAGTTATGATCTTTAAAACCTTCCCGTTTCTCCAAGGTCCATGCCATCCCGCTGCGCTCCTCCTGGGTGATGACGTGCGCGTATGCCCCCTCTGGGAATTACGTTGCCTGTGGCGGCCTGGACAACATCTGCTCCATCTACAACCTGAAGACCCGCGAAGGAAACGTGCGCGTCAGCCGCGAGCTGGCAGGACACACAGGTATTCTGAAGCTCGTAATGTCGTCGTCTCTGGATGGAAGCTTCTTTATGTTCACCTGACTGAACCCCTGTTTAAAGACAGCCAAACCAAAAGCTTCTGCTGCTGCTCAAACATGAACAAAGTCTGTGTGTCTGAAGGAGAAACATTTAGAATAATTCTGGATCAGAGCTGAGAAGATCCTCGAGTTCCTCATCAATCACCTGTGTAGGGGGACTTCGGACAGGCTGCCGCTGAAAGACGGGCTGCTGCCGCTGAAAGACGGGCTGCTGCCGCATGAAGACGGGCTGCTGCCGCAGGAAGACGGGCTGCTGGACGCTCTGAAGAATAACGCACAGAGCAACTGAAGATCTTCAGAAAGATGCTTCCCATGGGTTAGACAGGATGGGTGGAGCTTCACTCCGTGTCACATGATGCAGGAAGTGTGTCAGCATTTTAGTTCCACTTCCTGCTGCTTCTGCTCATGAATGAATGATGGCGGTCATGAAGAAGCTCCTGTGCGGTGATGGTCTTCCTGTCTCCAGAGTTCTGCTCTGCAGAGTTCACAGCAACTGTGCTCCTTCTCCAGGTTACTTGTCCTGCTGTCGCTTCCTGGATGATAACCAGATTGTCACCAGCTCTGGAGACACCACCTGGTGAGTGGAGATACTGCATCTGATCTGATGATCAGAGCGCTTTCTCCTTGCCTTTCCTTCGTCTCATTTCTAGTTGGAGTAAAGATGTTCTGAGCTGCAGAGCCCCCCGTGTGGGGGGCCTCTGGTTCAGTCAGGGCTCTGCTTCCTGGACGTCTTTTGAGGGGCTGCTTCATGTCTCCTGCTTTCTTTCAGTGCTCTGTGGGACATTGAGACCGGGCAGCAGACGACCACCTTTGCTGGTCACACCGGAGACGTGATGAGCCTGTCCCTGGCCCCCGACACCAGACTGTTCGTGTCTGGAGCCTGCGACGCCTCCGCCAAGCTGTGGGACATCAGAGAAGGAATGTGCCGACAGACCTTCACCGGCCACGAGTCGGACATCAACGCCATTTGTGTACGAACACAGGCTTCCTTTGTAGTGACCGCCTTCCTCTGAAGGCAGTTCTCAGGGCGTCATGCAGATGGTCTGATGGAGCTTCCTGTTGAAGCTGCTCCGCCTTCAAAGACACGTTTGGCTCTTCTTGCGTCCTCCCTGTCTCTAAAGTCTTTTATTCCACGCTGCAGTTCTTCCCCAATGGCAACGCCTTCGCCACCGGCTCGGACGACGCCACCTGCAGGCTGTTCGACCTGCGCGCCGACCAGGAGCTGATGGTCTACTCACACGATAACATCATCTGCGGCATCACCTCCGTGGCGTTTTCCAAGAGCGGCCGCTTACTGCTGGCCGGCTACGACGACTTCAACTGCAACGTGTGGGACACTCTGAAGGCGGACCGTGCAGGTGAGTCCCCCCCACTCTGAAGATCTCAGTAGGAGAGTTTGACACCTGATCTGAGGGGGTGGGGCTTCATTTCAGGGTCTGCTTGATTCTTTCCACCCTCAGTTTGTGTTTTTACTGGAAATAACCGGCGGGTTTCTGCCACAGAGAGGGTTTTCTTCCGGCAGAAGTGACCAGATGTTTCCTCTGGTACATTTGAGTATTGATCAGTATTGATTCCTAAGTGAAGGTCTCCTCTGCTGCCGCCCAGCGGCGGAGGCGCCACCAGGACGGCTGTGGTTGTGCCTCACCTCCTGATGGACCAGACTGAGACCTGAGCGCCGTCTGTGCAGATGTTTGCTTGAGCGCCTCCTTCTAATCCGCTCTGTTTAGGGTACGGGCGGTACCGGCACAGGAAGTGAAGCTGGTGCTGGTTCTGTGTGGAAGGCACACTGTGCTGTGACCGCTCAGCGAGCTGCACGCTCTCCTGCAGCAAACAGATGCCCCGCCCACGCAGGCGCTGAGATGTCTTCTCTCTGCTCACAGGCGTCCTGGCCGGGCACGATAACCGGGTGAGCTGCTTGGGCGTGACCGACGACGGCATGGCCGTGGCTACAGGGTCCTGGGACAGCTTCCTGAAGATCTGGAACTAGAAGCAGAAGGTAAGGGGGGAGGAGGGGCTCCCCCGGCGTGCGCAGCGGTCGGCGGCGCTCACACTTCTTCTGCTTTCTGTTCCAGGCGTTTGGACTCCAAAGCTGCGTGAAAGACCATTCCATCATAATGTTTATTTCATTGCATATCCAATCTTTTTGAAAACCATCATGATACTGACTCCAACCCCCCCAGAAATGATCAACAGCAGACCCCCCTCCCCCTTCAAAGAGCACAACTGTCTGTCAGTCACTCAGTTCCAACCAAGGATGAAAACGTTTAGGTTTTAGTGTTTTGAGATGGACCGGGGGGCCGATTGTGCGTTCCCCCCCCCTGGTCTGGTGTTTAACAGTAAAAGTATGACCCCCACCACCACCAAGCAAAGGCCTCCTGTTTGCCTGGACGTTTTCTCTGAAGTAGGAGATGTTTGGGTCCCACCGGAGAAGACCAACAGGAAGTCGTCCTCTTTCCCGTAGTTCACAAATCTTTGTTTGCACAATAAACTTTGCATATATAGACACGTGTCTAAAGGAAAAACTAACCAAGCACACGCCGTTCTGAAGACCAACGCTCCTTTACCTTAACTCCACCAAGACCAGCGCCAGGTCCCCTTCTCCTGCTTTCATCTTGGTTTCTTCTGCCCGTAGTCGGGCCGCCGGCGTGATTCGGTCGGGTAGGGACTACCTCCGCTTCAGGCCTGGTTGCAACCCGGAAGTTTCTGGTGACAGAGGTGCCCGTTCCGTGCTTGGAAATGCAGTTACTACTCTGTGAATGACATGTTGTATAAATCAATGTTTGAAAATAATATTGAAACTTTTTAAGTTAAAAAGGAAAAAAAAAGATTTTGGTTGTCTGCCATGGGTGGGTTATCTCTTAGAATCGCATGCTGTAGAATTGCTTCAAAGGTGCATATGGAATTAAGTCTTTTTTGATGTTTTCTTTAAGAAAATAACCTGTTGAATATATCAATACGACCGTATTTATATATTTTTCTCTTTTTTTTGCTACTCTGTGCATACGTGATTCAACTGTTAAAGCTATGCACCGGAGGAGCAAACCCTGCAACATTAACAGTTCCTTGGTCCATGCTGGGGGGCATCCACAGGTTAGGAAGTGAACATTCTGTCCCTGGGACATGAACCATCAGATGGAGCCAAACCAGTGGTCATTCCTTCTGTAGCAAACCAAACCTTTTCCTTCAGCTGGAATCAGATCCTCTTTCTTTAGCAGTAGTGACACTTTTCTTTCTCTGCAACATTCTGTACAAATGTGCTGTAATTGTGCGTTAGGCCTGGAGTTGGCAGAAATAAAAAGATTGAAAATTCATTCAATTCCCTTTTTTCCGCTTTCTCCATCCAATAACTGTAGAGCTCTGCATCCCCACTCCCCCCACACCTTTTGTATTTAATTTTAAAGTCAGTCAGTGTACAACCGAAAGCTGGATGCAAGATAGAACCTATATTAAAATGTACTGTTATTTAAGACGTAATAAAGAGCAGTTTGAGATGACCTCCTGTGTTGAGTGTGATTCACTTAGATCCACTGAAGCTAGAATGTTGCAGACTGTTTGCTTTCCTGTAATTATGTTCAAGTCAAATAAACGATTTCTTATCCACTGTTGAACGGCCTGGCTCCTCTGTCAGCTCGCCACTGCATGTCCAAAGTCTGTCTCAGAATGACCCAAACTGGCGGTCAGGTACGGTGACGTCACCTGAACCAAGAGGATCTGAGATCAGATCAGCAGTCACTCTGTCCTGGAAGGGAAGGGAACTAGCTCGGGGTCTGGTTCCTGGGTGCTTCTGCCCCCGGACTGGTAGGTTGTAGGTTGAAGTCCACAGGCAGGTTAAAGCTTCAGGATTGGGCTGCAGGCTGTGGCTGCGTGGCCTGTACTGCCCTCTGCAGGACAGAAACGGTCATTGATTAGTGAAGCTTTTCTCAGGAGTTTTCTGCTGAACAGCCAGTTTCTCCAGAACTTCTGCCGTTAAAGGTGCAGCTTGGCTTTGGATGGGAGTCTGTTTCAGCGCAGATTAAGATCCTTTAAGACACCGGAAACTTTCAGGAACCTGCGCCTTCATGCAGCTGCAGATGCCTCACAGAGTCCAACACGCAGTGAAATGTGAAGGTCTCAGGTTCCGACTCTTAGCATTGGATTCTCAGAACCTGCAGCTCCGTGGTTCTGCAGAACAACTCAGACGGGTTCGACATGAGCTCCAGAAATCCTTCATTGCGATGACGTTTTAGCCAATTCTTCACGTTCTGGTTCGGCTGCGGTTCCGGACCGGAACGTTCTGGTCTGTGATCTCAATGGAAGGTCTTGGTTCCATAAAGGTCAAGACCAACAACTGACGGCGCCTTTGATCATTTCATTGTTCCTGTGACGCCCCCTCTGACCGGCTCCCCCTTTCTCTGACGTAATCCCTGAGGAGCGCGTCTGATTGGCCGCTAGATTGCGGAAGTGAATGCGGAAGCGACGGCGGCTCCTCTGTGATCATGTTATAACTTTATCTACGTTTGGGTTTTCCGCGGTGAAAACCGAGACCTCCTGGTTCCGTGAGAGCTGAGCCCGGAGAACAGCTGAGGTTGGTTCTATGTCTCGGTCTGACTGCAGGTTGACGTCATTTCTGATCAAAATCTTTAAAGATTTATGACGAAAACGTTCCTTAAAAGAAACGAACTGAATCTGAAGAATTCTGTAAATTCTACTAAACTGCTTGTCTGTCTGCCTGCCTGTGTCTGTATTCTGTCTGTCTGTCTGCCTGTGTCTGTCTGCCTGCATGTGTCTGTCTGTCTGCCTGCATGTGTCTGTCTTCTGTCTGTCTGTCTGCATGTGTCCTGTCTGTCTGCCTGCATGTGTCTGTCTGCCTGCATGTGTCTGTCTGTCCTGCCTGCATGTGTCTGTCTGCCTGCATGTGTCTGTCTTCTGTCTGTCTGTCTGCCTGCATGTGTCTGTTCTTCTTCTGTCTGCCCTGCATGTGTCCTGTCTCTGTCTCTGTCTGCCTGCATGTGTCTGTCTTCTGTCTGTCTGCATGTGTCTGTCTTCTGTCTGCCTGCATGTGTCTGTCTTCTGTCTGTCTGTCTGCATGTGTCTGTCTGCCTGCATGTGTCTGTCTTCTGTCTGTCTGCATGTGTCTGTCTTCTGTCTGCCTGCATGTGTCTGTCTTCTGTCTGTCTGCCTGCATGTGTCTGTCTTCTGTCTGTCTGTCTGCATGTGTCTGTCTGCCTGCATGTGTCTGTCTTCTGTCTGTCTGTCTGCCTGCATGTGTCTGTCTGTCTGCCTGCATGTGTCTGTCTTCTGTCTGCCTGCATGTGTCTGTCTTCTGTCTGTCTGCATGTGTCTGTCTGTCTGTCTGCATGTGTCTGTCTGTCTGTCTGCATGTGTCTGTCTTCTGTCTGTCTGCCTGCAGACATGGACGGCGCTCCCAAGTTGCGGCCTGAGTCGGCTCCGTACTGCTGCCCTGCCTGTGATGCTGCAGAGGCGCCCAGTCGCATCTTTGCCCGGCGCTACAGGAAGGCCCGCAGCCTGAGCACATCGTCTGCCAGCAGCTGCTCGGAGTTCAGGTGAAGGTGGAGCGGTTCTGTCTGGTTCTTTCTGGTTCTGTGGCAACAGCAGATGCTGCGGATGCTTTTGAAAGCGGTTTACATAATCCACGGAGGAAGTCAGGGCAGCGAGAACCTTCAACCACAGTGTTGAAAGATCCTGGACGGAGCTCATCGTCACGTGCTCATCTGGGAGGGTTGGCGGTGGGCGGAGCTGTACCACCAGAATCTGTAGGTCTTCGTTTAAAAGTTTCCTGACGAGGACCTGATCTCAGAAGGTTGTTGAAGTAAACAAATCCAGACTCATGTTTGAGTCCAAAGTGTTTCAAAGCTGAGATGAAGATCAGATGTTTGATCAGAGATGTTCTGTCTGCGCGTGGGTTTTGTTCTGGATAATCTCTAACCCTGTTCGTCGTCTTGCAGGAGGACTCAATCTCTTCATGGGCCGAGCCCCGTCACCACGTTTGGTCCGAAGGCCTGCATGCTACAGAACCCTCAAGCTGTCATGTAAGCTGCTTCACTATCTTTGCTCTTCATCGTCATCTTCATCATCAGGGTGGGGTCAAAGTTCAGGTCAGCTTTGAAAATAGTGTTAATGTTCAGGAAGTCTCAGCTTTTATTTTGGAAAGCTCCTTCTAAATATCAGTGGGACTGAGGATGAACGTCGTCTCCAAACACCTCTGACCTCTCATGACCCATTTGCAAAGCAGAACCCCAGGTTCTGAAATGTCCCAGCATGCTCTTGTGTTACCTGGAACACAGGTGAACAGCCGTCTGCGTTTGTTGGTCTCAGGTTGAATCAGAAAAAACATCAAATGTCTGCAGCACAGCCTGTGTTTGTGTGTTTCTTTCTGTGTGTATTTCTGTAGGTGTGTCTGTGTCTAGTCAGAGTCTGGTAAAGACTACCAGACTCCTGACGTCTGGGTCGGCCCCGGTGGCGTGACTCCACCCCCGGTCTGGTACGTGTTTACCTGAGCGTGGCCTCAGTGGGCTTAAGCTTCTGTAAAGCTGCTCAGCAGGTTATAAATAGGAACCTGGCGTCCTTCACAAACACACTTTACCTGTTTGGAGGCAGCAGCGTGAAAACCTGTCCCACGTTTCTTCACGTTCTCTGCTGTTGCTGGGATGATGTGAGGACGTTGCCGCAGACAGGTTCTTCTACTCTGGAACAATCAGTCATCTTTGTGGGAACAAGGTTTAGCTAGAATTCAGCTAACGAGGAAGCCTCTGAGGAATGAAACTTTGAAATGTAAAAAACTCTCACACATTGTTGGCGTTGTGCATCTCTGCTTCAGTCATGTTGTGTCACGTCACCCTTCCCTCCCTGAAAGTGGGCGGGCTGTGCAGAGCAGTGAGGGCGGGGCCACCATGCTTTAAGATCAGCAGCAGATCGATCCGCTGTGATAAGCGGCTCTGTTCTGACCCGACGCCGGTCTGTAGAAAGCTGCTGTTAGAGGAAACGTTCAGGACGGCTGATGGGCGGATCCAAACGCCATGAAGTTTAACCATTGCGTTCTGGAAGGCGCTCCAGCGGACCGCGGACAGAACAGGGTCTGGAAATGGTGAGAACGGCTTCCTGTGTCTGAACTGAGTCCAGACTAGGACAGGGGGGAGCAGGTTCTGAAGGGGTTCCTGATGTTCTGGTGTCCACCTTGAGTAGAGATTTGTCACCGAACCAAACCGGAGAACGCCGGATGTTGAGGTGATCGTCTGGCGCTCAGCTTCATCACAGCGAGCTGGCGTCCGGTCGTCGGCGTGCTCTGAAGCTGCAGCCGTTTTTGCTCCTGATCTGAGAGAGTTGGGCTCTCGGGGTTCAGGTCAGGTTGCTGCTCTGACAGGATGGAGTGGTGCCGGTTACGACTGACTCGGGTTTGAACTTTCAGGCACATCCAGGACCCCGCCAGCCAGAGGCTGACGTGGAACAAACCTCCCAAAAGTGTCCTTGTCATCAAGAAGATCCGAGACGCCAGCCTGCTGCAGCCCTTCAGAGACCTGTGTGTGTTCCTCACCGAGGTGTGTGCTGTGTGGGGGTGGGGGGGTGTGAGAGGGGGCGGGGGCCACGCTGACGCGCTCCTGTCCAGCAGGTGAAGGACATGATCGTCTACGTGGAGAAGAAAGTTCTGGATGATCCAGCCATTTCAGGCGACGAGAACTTTGGGGCGGTCACCAAGAAATTCTGCACCTTCAGAGAAGGTGAGGCCTTTGTGCTGACGCCATGTGGAGGGGGCGTGGTCAGATCTGAACACGCGTTTCTGTGTTTGGTAGATCTGGATGACATCTCCAACCGTGTGGACTTCATCATCTGCCTGGGAGGAGATGGAACGCTGCTGTACGCGTCTTCGCTCTTCCAGGTATGAAGCGGGACCCCCGACACACAGCTGTGTGGTTTCGCCTCTAAGAATGCCCCCCCTCCCCGTGTTGGGTGCAGGACAGCGTCCCGCCGGTCATGGCCTTCCACCTGGGTTCCCTAGGCTTTCTGACGCCCTTCCAGTTTGACGCCTTCCAGTCTCAGGTCACGCAGATCATCGAAGGTCCGGATCTCCTTCCTGTTGTCTGTGAGGGAGACGCAGCTTCAGCTTCAGCTTCATTCATGGCGTGGTTGGACTGTCCACAGGAAACGCCGCCATCATCCTCCGGAGTCGCCTGAAGGTCCAGGTGTTTAAGGAGAACTGGGAGAAGAAGGACGGCTCAGACGAGAAGAACGTCATCCTGACCAACAGCGGTGTGGAGGCCGGCCGCCCAGCCGTGCAGTACCAGGTCAGCCCGCTGATGCAGGTCCGGTTCTGAGTGTGGTGGAGGGTTGACCAAATGGTGACTGTATCCCAGGTTCTGAATGATGTGGTGGTGGACAGAGGCCCCTCCTCCTTCCTGTCCAACGTGGACCTCTTCCTGGACGGACACCTGATCACCACGGTGCAGGGAGACGGTGAGCATCCGCCGGGCTGCACAGTCTCTGTTCTGAAGGGGTTCTAAAGGATCTCTGCCCCCCAGGACTGATTGTATCAACACCTACCGGCAGCACAGCCTACGCTGTGGCAGCAGGGGCGTCCATGATCCACCCCAACGTCCCCGCCATCATGATCACCCCCATCTGCCCCCACTCACTGTCCTTCAGGCCCATCGTGGTTCCTGCGGGAGTGGAGCTGAAGGTAACCCTGACCCCCCAGCTGGAAAATCTCAGCAGAACCTGAAGCCTCTAACCGAGCTGCTGGCGTTTGACAGATCACGCTGTCGCAGGACGCCAGGAACACGGCCTGGGTGTCGTTTGATGGCAGGAAGAGGCAGGAGATCTGCCACGGAGACAGGTCAGTCCACATGCCACATCTTCAGGGGGGGGTCAGATACATGAGCTCGAAGCTTCACAAGCTTTGTTATGTAACCTCAGCTGCGGCGCCAGAGTAAGTCCCAGTCAGACTTCCTGTAAGTGGCGTGAGCGGCTTCCTGGTTGCTGTGAAGAGCAGCTGTGTTCTGAGAAGGAAGTTCTTGAGTTCTCTGTGCTTCTCTCTTCTCAGCATCACCATCACCACGTCCTGCTTCCCTGTTCCCTCCATCTGTTTCCGGGACCCGGTGAACGACTGGTTCGAGAGCCTGGGCGAATGTTTGCACTGGAACGTCAGGAAGAAGCAGAACCACCTCTGCTCCGAGGAAGAAGACTTCTGAGGTCCTCCCAGGACCTGGGAGGACCTCAGAAGTCTTCTCCCGGGTCCTGTCAGGTCCTGTCAGGTCTTGTGAAATCCCAACCAGTTTAGACATCAATGGTGTCCAGGTCCTGAACTGAAAACCCGTCTGTCCTCTGAGGTCACAGAGCTGCAGACCTGAACATGGTTCCAGCTACTGATAGTGGTTTTTGTCCTGAACCGGGTCACACCAGCAGAACCTTAACTGAAACCTTTCACTGCACCTGAGCTTCAAGGGCAGAATTCCTGATCCAGCGCCTCAGACCAGCTTCGCCTCCGTGCACAGACTCACAAGGACTGATGGCTCCACGTGCACTGTGCCTTAAACTCACGCAGTAAAGCCCGTTTACAGAGGTCTACTTTAGAACTGTCCTGCAGACGTGGAGCCGGCAACCTCATCAGGACAGATGTCATTCCTGTGTAGATGATGCTTTCTGTCAATCGAACTCAGATTGTAAAGCTGAGGACGTTTTTCTTAAACACATTCCAGTCTTTCGGGGGTGGGGTCTCTCGTCAAAGTGCTTTCTTTAACCCGACAGCCTGAGACTGTTGTATCAGCAGACGCTGTTTTTACACATTAATAAAGAACGTTTGAGCTTCATCACCTCCTTCCTGGGCTTCCTGTCCAGCTTACGTGGACCAAAACAACAGCCGTCTGCTTTAAAATCAAACCTTTAATCAATCAGGAGTTCAGCTCCACTAAGCTTTCTGCATCAGTCATGTGTCCAGAAGGTCCTATGCGGCCTCTGCAGAATGTTTGGGGCGTTAAGATGCAGCTCCATCCTGAGTGAGGAGCCATTACTGACCACCGACAGCCGTCACTTCCTGGATGCAGACGCTGCAGGATGAACAAAGGACAGAAGGTTTCAGGTTCAAAGACGGTTTAGGTTCAGAAACGGGTTCAGGTTCAGAAACGGTTCAGGTTTAGAAACGGTTCAGGTTCATAAATGGGTTCAGGTTTAGAGACTGGTTCAGGTTTAGAGACGGGTTCAGGTTCAGAAACTGGTTCAGGTTCAGAAACGGTTCAGGTTTAGAAACGGTTCAGGTTCATAAATGGGTTCAGGTTTAGAGACTGGTTCAGGTTTAGAGACGGGTTCAGGTTCAGAAACTGGTTCAGGTTCAGAGTCGGTTCAGGTTCAGAAACGGGTTCAGGTTTAGAGACGGTTCAGGTTCAGAGACGGTTCAGGTTTAGAGACGGTTTAGGTTCAGAAACGAGTTCGGGTTCAGAAACAGGTTCGGGTTCAGAAACGGGTTCAGGTTTAGAGACGGTTCAGGTTCAGAGACGGTTCAGGTTCAGAGACGGTTCAGGTTTAGAGACGGTTTAGGTTCAGAAACGGGTTCAGGTTTAGAGACGGTTCAGGTTCAGAGACGGTTCAGGTTCAGAGACGGTTCAGGTTTAGAAACGGGTTCAGGTTCAGAGACGGTTCAGGTTTAGAAACGGTTCATGTTTAGAGGCGGTTTAGGTTCAGAAACGGGTTCGGGTTCAGAAACAGGTTCGGGTTCAGAAACGGGTTCAGGTTTAGAGACGGTTCAGGTTCAGAGACGGTTCAGGTTTAGAGACGGTTTAGGTTCAGAAACGGGTTCGGGTTCAGAAACAGGTTCGGGTTCAGAAACGGGTTTGGGTTCAGAAACGGGTTCAGGTTTGGAAACGGGTTCAGTTTCGTAAACGAGTTCAGTTTCAGAAACGGGTTCAGCTTCAGAAACGGGTTCAGGTTCAGAAACGGGTTCAGGTTCAGAAACGGGTTCAGGTTTAGAGACGGTTCAGGTTTAGAGACTGTTCAGGTTCAGAAACGGGTTCAGGTTCAGAAACGGGTTCAGGTTCAGAAACGGGTTCAGGTTTAGAGACGGTTCAGGTTTAGAGACTGTTCAGGTTCAGAAACGGGTTCAGGTTCAGAAACTGGTTCAGGTTCAGAGTCAGTTCAGGTTCAGAAACGGGTTCAGGTTCAGAAACGGGTTCAGGTTCAGAAACGGGTTCAGGTTTAGAAACGGGTTCAGGTTTAGAAACGGGTTCAGGTTTAGAGACGGTTCAGGTTCAGAAACGGGTTCAGGTTTAGAGACGGTTAAGGTTTAGAGTCGGTTCAGGTTCAGAAACGGGTTCAGGTTCAGAAACTGGTTCAGAGTCGGTTCAGGTTCAGAAACGGGTTCAGGTTCAGAGACAGTTAAGGTTTAGAGTCGGTCAGGTTCAGAAACGGGTTCAGGTTCAGAAACTGGTTCAGAGTCGGTTCAGGTTCAGAAACGGTTCAGGTTAGAGACGGTTCAGGTTTTAGAGACGGTTCAGGTTCAGAAACGGGTTCAGGTTTAGAAACGGGTTCAGGTTTAGAGACGGTTCAGGTTCAGAAACGGGTTCAGGTTCAGAGACGGTTTCAGGTTTAGAAACGGGTTCAGGTTCAGAAACGGGTTCAGGTTCAGAGGTTCAGAGTCGGTTCAGGTTCAGAAACGGGTTCAGGTTTAGAGACGGTTAAGGTTTAGAGTCGGTTCAGGTTCAGAAACGGGTTCAGGTTCAGAGGTTCAGAGTCGGTTCAGGTTCAGAAACGGGTTCAGGTTTAGAAACGGTTCAGGTTTAGAGACGGTTCAGGTTCAGAAACGGTTCAGGTTTAGAAACGGGTTCAGGTTTAGAGACGGTTCAGGTTCAGAAACGGGTTCAGGTTCAGAAACGGGTTCAGGTTTAGAAACGGGTTCAGGTTCAGAAACGGGTTCAGGTTTAGAGACGGTTCAGGTTCAGAAACGGTTCAGGTTCAGGTTTAGAGACGGGTTCAGGTTTAGAGTCGGTTCAGGTTCAGAAACGGGTTCAGGTTCAGAGTCGGTTCAGGTTCAGAAACGGGTTCAGGTTCAGAAACGGTTCAGGTTTAGAAACGGGTTCAGGTTCAGAAACGGTTCAGGTTTAGAGACGGTTCAGGTTCAGAAACGGGTTCAGGTTTAGAGACGGGTTCAGGTTTAGAGACGGGTTCAGGTTCAGAAACGGGTTCAGGTTTAGAGACGGGTTCAGGTTCAGAAACGGGTTCAGGTTCAGAGACGGTTCAGGTTTAGAAACGGTTCAGGTTCAGAAACGGGTTCAGGTTCAGAGACGGTTCAGGTTTAGAGACGGTTCAGGTTCAGAAACGGGTTCAGGTTCAGAAACGGTTCAGGTTCAGAAACGGGTTCAGGTTCAGAAACGGTTCAGGTTTAGAAACGGGTTCAGGTTCAGAAACGGGTTCAGGTTTAGAGACGGTTCAGGTTTAGAGACGGGTTCAGGTTCAGAAACTGGTTCAGGTTTAGAGACGGGTTCAGGTTCAGAAACTGGTTCAGGTTTAGAGACGGGTTCAGGTTCAGAAACTGGTTCAGGTTCAGAGTCGGCTCAGGTTCAGAAACGGGTTCAGGTTCAGAAACGGGTTCAGGTTTAGAGACGGTTCAGGTTTAGAGACTGTTCAGGTTCAGAAACGGGTTCAGGTTCAGAGTCAGTTCAGGTTCAGAAACGGGTTCAGGTTCAGAAACGGGTTCAGGTTCAGAAACGGGTTCAGGTTCAGAAACGGGTTCAGGTTTAGAGACGGTTCAGGTTTAGAGACGGTTCAGGTTCAGAAACGGGTTCAGGTTTAGAAACGGGTTCAGGTTTAGAGACGGTTCAGGTTCAGAAACGGGTTCAGGTTTAGAGACGGTTCAGGTTTAGAGACGGTTCAGGTTCAGAAACTGGTTCAGGTTTAGAAACGGGTTCAGGTTTAGAGACGGTTCAGGTTCAGAAACGGGTTCAGGTTCAGAGTCGGTTCAGGTTCAGAAACGGGTTCAGGTTCAGAAACGGTTCAGGTTTAGAAACGGGTTCAGGTTCAGAAACGGTTCAGGTTTAGAAACGGTTCAGGTTCATAAACGGGTTCAGGTTTAGAGACTGGTTCAGGTTTAGAGACGGGTTCAGGTTCAGAAACTGGTTCAGGTTTAGAGACGGGTTCAGGTTCAGAAACTGGTTCAGGTTCAGAGTCGGCTCAGGTTCAGAAACGGGTTCAGGTTCAGAAACGGGTTCAGGTTTAGAGACGGTTCAGGTTTAGAGACTGTTCAGGTTCAGAAACGGGTTCAGGTTCAGAGTCAGTTCAGGTTCAGAAACGGGTTCAGGTTCAGAAACGGGTTCAGGTTCAGAAACGGGTTCAGGTTCAGAAACGGGTTCAGGTTTAGAGACGGTTCAGGTTTAGAGACGGTTCAGGTTCAGAAACGGGTTCAGGTTTAGAAACGGGTTCAGGTTTAGAGACGGTTCAGGTTCAGAAACGGGTTCAGGTTTAGAGACGGTTCAGGTTTAGAGACGGTTCAGGTTCAGAAACTGGTTCAGGTTTAGAAACGGGTTCAGGTTTAGAGACGGTTCAGGTTCAGAAACGGGTTCAGGTTCAGAAACGGGTTCAGGTTTAGAGACGGGTTCAGGTTCAGAAACGGGTTCAGGTTCAGAGTCGGTTCAGGTTCAGAAACGGGTTCAGGTTCAGAAACGGGTTCAGGTTCAGAGTCGGTTCAGGTTCAGAAACAGGTTCAGGTTTAGAGACGGTTAAGGTTTAGAGTCGGTTCAGGTTCAGAAACGGGTTCAGGTTCAGAGTCGGTTCAGGTTCAGAAACAGGTTCAGGTTTAGAGACGGTTCAGGTTCAGAAATGGGTTCTGGGTAAAGCCCGATGTTCTGTCAGACGCAGAACTTACCGGTCTCCTGCCGTCCGTGTCTGAAGCTTTGCAGCAGCTTGAAGAGCCCCCACAGCAACACGCCTTTGATCACCAGTGACAGCAGCGCTCCGCCGACCGCAGCCGCCTCGTTTGTGTACGTCTTATCACTGAACCATCTCAACACCACCTGTAAGGACAGAGTTTTCCAGCTGGAGCGGTGGCCTGCAGAAACGGTGCTTTGGTTTGATCCAGAGAACTCACCGTGTACATTAGATACACACAGAAGGCCAGCTGAAGAAGGTTCTGGACCATGAAAATTCTGACCAGACCCTTGGCTTCTTTTAAAACCTAAAAGGCAGAGAAGACGTTGCAGCTCTGACCTCCAAGAACCAGGCTCTGCCTCTGAAGTCTCACAAACTGAGAGGAGAAACTCACAGCGACGGCCCCGACCGCCGCCGTCAGACAGGCCCACACCACGCCCACAGCCAGGACGGCTGTGTCGGCCGCAGACATGCCCCCGTCTGACGCTGTGATCAGGATACACAGACACAGCTGGGAGGAGCACAAGTCTGTTAGTAACTGACGTATCAGGTCAGGAAGCAGGAACACAGGAAGTGACATCATCACTCACTGGGCTGAAAAATAAAATGATAAAAAGCCCAGCAGTGCTAGGATCCCCCCACCCCAATCTACTGTGGTGAGTTCAGCAGAAAGACCAGATCTCCCTCCATGTTGGATTCTGCTCCACCTGCTGACCAGGTCACTGAACACATCCGAACGCTGTGTCCTTGATTGGCTGACACAATGTGACGTCCTCCCCAAAGTTCAGATTTTTTAACTCCGCGTGTGCCAGAAGGCCAAAAACATGCTGCTTCTGGACCGCCACGCCATACACTCAAATCACGCCTCAGGATCTCCGATTGTGTCTGCATGTGGTGCGTTCAAGAACGAGCAGTACGCACTTTTTTAGACCCGCATTCTGCCGGTGGTGTTCACACCGGACCAGCGTCAGACAAGCAGGGAGCAGCGGGGACACAATTCTTGTTCTTTTGTGTTTTTACTGTTTGGAGCGCTTGTCCATCACCTGTAAGCTAGAGGCTCGGAGCGAAAAGTCAAAGCAGAGCAAATCCTGCAAATTCTATTCAGTTTCATTTCTATAGTCCAATAGTACAACACAAATGTTTCAAAGGGCTTCACACAGAAGACATGTCAGTCATAAACTATGAACAATAGCTGGTCGCTAAACTAACCAGACAGAAAAACTTGCTGCAGGCTCACTGTTTTGTCTTCAATTGTTGGCATTGTCATGTTTTGAAGCGGACGCAATCCACGCGCCAAATCCAAGTCCATGATTGGTCACAAACGTTAAAAAGTTCATCATCTCATCGAATTCATCGAGCTTTCATGCTGTGATCGACAAATGTCCGTTCTGCGCATAGAGCTCTGACCAGGCTTAAAAACGTGCACAGTGATGCGCAATCACGAGCGTTTCAGGTGCAAAAACCCCAAAGGCGTCATATGAGCGCTTATGTGTCACATGCACACCTCACGTGTGCAGCATTTGTGCGCGGTCATTAAGGAGCCAGTACTCACATATTCCACGACTAGTGTGGCGTTAGGAGACCATACGACAGCATCACCCGTACGTCATGAGTGCGTGATTCCTATTATAGAATTAGTGTGGCATTATGGCATCTCTCCATAAAGATACAGCCTCTCGCAGACCCGGACAACCCAAAAACCCACAGAACTTGTACAGATTAACCCCCTTCCATACAGGTCATGTGACCAACTCAGTTCTGATGACCCTCAAACCGTCCCCATACCTGAGCCTGAAGGTCAAAGGTCACCATGGAGAAGCAGAGGTTGGACAGAAAATAATGTTCTTGCACGCTTTCCAAGGCTCCACCCACACGGAACGCCATCGTGTTGGGTGACCAGAGGAAGAAGAAAATGGTGCCAAAGATGTGGAAGACGCCCAGGACCATGATGCACACGAAGCGGGCCTGCAGCAGAAACCAGAAGGTCCAAGCAGAGCTGACATGAGGACGCAGCATCAGTCTCACTGCACAGATGAGCTGATACGACTCTGCATGAATCCGTTTCAGATGGGGACGTCTGTTAGAAGACAACAGTAGGTGATGGCAGAAGATGTGGAAAACACTCAACTCATCCTAAAAACATTGGAAGACAGGGTCCAAAGGGAGGAGCCAGATCAGATGAACTGCCACTGCAATAACCTGTTAGCTCCACCCCCGTTTCCTCCCCTTTCTAGTTTTGCAGGACAAACCTGCTGTTCTTCATCACAAACACTTGAGGGCTAAAACTGAACAATTCTGCCATCTACTGGTGGAAATGATAACAGCAGAAAAACCAGCACCCCACCTCTACCCCAAAAATCACCAGAACCCACTGATTCATTATCCAGTCCCGATCCTGCAGAATTCTGGATCCAGAAAGCATTGGATCAGCATCATGGCTGTGGAGTGGACACTGCTGCAGTCCCGTTCTGGAGAGACAGCAGGCACTGCAAACAGCTCTGAACTACTTCCGGTGGCTCAGAACGCTGACTGAAGGACGCTGACTGCAGAATAATGACTGCAGGACGCTATCTGCAGGACGCTGACTGCAGAATAATGACTGCAGAATAATGACTGCAGGACGCTGACTGCAGAATAATGACTGCAGGACGCTATCTGCAGGACGCTGACTGCAGAATAATGACTGCAGGACGCTATCTGCAGGACGCTGACTGCAGAATAATGACTGCAGGACGCTATCTGCAGGACGCTGACTGCAGAATAATGACTGCAGGACGCTGACTGAAGGACGCTGACTGCAGGACGCTGACTGCAGGATAATGACTGCAGAATAATGACTGCAGAACGCTGACTGCAGGATAATGACTGCAGAATAATGACTGCAGAACGCTGACTGAAGGACGCTGACTGCAGGACGCTGACTGCAGGACGCTGACTGCAGGACGCTGACTGCAGGATAATGACTGCAGAATAATGACTGCAGAACGCTGACTGCAGGACGCTGACTGCAGAATAATGACTGCAGGACGCTGACTGCAGGATAATGACTGCAGAATAATGACTGCAGGACGCTGACTGCAGGATAATGACTGCAGAATAATGACTGCAGAACGCTGACTGAAGGACGCTGACTGCAGGACGCTGACTGCAGGACGCTGACTGCAGGATAATGACTGCAGAATAATGACTGCAGAACGCTGACTGCAGGACGCTGACTGCAGAATAATGACTGCAGGACGCTATCTGCAGGACGCTGACTGCAGGATAATGACTGCAGAATAATGACTGCAGAACGCTGACTGAAGGACGCTGACTGCAGGACGCTGACTGCAGGACGCTGACTGCAGGACGCTGACTGCAGAACGCTGACTGCAGGACGCTGACTGCAGAATGCTGACTGCAGGACGCTGACTGCAGGACGATGACTGCAGGACGATAACTGCAGGACGCTGACTGCAAGACGATGACTGCAGGACGATGACTGCAGAACGCTGACTGCAGGATGATGACTGCAGAACGCTGACTGCAGGACGATGACTGCAGAACGCTGACTGCAGAATAATGACTGCAGAGAACTAAACGCTGACTGGAAGGTGCTGAATGCAGAGCGTTTGGTTAAACCTGAATCCTGATTTTACTGAGTGTTATGTCCTGCTGCTGCAGCTGTATCTCTTTTCCATCCTCTGTCACTCTTCTCACCTGGCTGGTGTGGCCAATGTTCCTTAGTTGGCACCTGCTGGGGGAGGCCACACCAAGACAGGCAGAGAGCAGAGCAGAGGGCTGAGAAGCAGTCAGGTTTTAGTTTGAGTTGTGTTGGTTTGTTTTGGTCTCTTTATCCCTTTTATGTTCTCAGTAGTCTTATACACCCAGCATGCATGCTTTCTGAAATGCATGTTTGTGGGACACAGGAGCTGCTTGACACAGACAGGAACCCTGTTACGGTTCTAAGACGTCTGACCTTCATGATCAAATCAGAAGAAAAAATGTCTTCAGTAAAAGCAGCAGATGCTCACTGAAGCTGGTTCCTCTGCGTCATAGAACCACCCTGGTTTCAGATCGAGAATCTGGGGACTGCTTCCTCTTTCTACCTGGTTGAGGGGAGGGGGATTTCTCTCTGGAACAGAACTGAATCCCAGACCAGGATTCTGGGTTGAAGAAGAATCCAATGGAGGACTCTAAATGTCCTTATGTCTTCACATGGATTTGAAAAGAAAAAATCAACTAGAAAAGTCACATTACCAGAGATAATGCTGGTGTGAATGGTTTTGCTGAACGTGGTTGCTGAAGATGATGAAGTTGTTTGTTAAATGTGCTGAAGAAATGTACGTGCTCAAAGGATTTGCTAAAAATGCTAAAGCTATTTGCATAATGCTAAAGCTGCTAGAAGACTTAAAAATTCCCATAACTATGATATATAGACCACTAAAGCAATTGGCGTAAAGTTGAGAAAAAATTTTTTAAAAATTTGCTTAAGAACTCCAATATATGCAAATTTAGCTATAAAAAACTAAAACGTTGCAAAAACATAGGCTTAACTTCAAATTACCCCCAAAAAACTCCAGTTGAGGTCAAATAAGCCAAAAGAAAGTTATCACGTTGCTAAAATATTAGCCTAACTAAGAATTGGCTTAAAAATCTGGTTTTGTTTTATACATAAGTACAACTGCAAAGTTTTGGTTCAGGATATAGTTTCTATCCCAGATTGTCCTTTGAAAAGTTTCCTGTTGTTGCTTTACACTGAATATTTGACTTAATTGATTCAATCCAGTTTCCCTACAGAACCAAACTGAAGTCTGATCTACTCTGAATTAAAGTGTTGTCAGTATTACAGTCATACATTTGTGAATGTGCTGAATTGAGATTTTAGTGTTTGTTTGGGTCTTAAGGAGCCCAATGCTCAGCCTCAGTATTTGGCCGCCTTGAGTGAAAGATTTTTACTTAAGGTTACTATGAAGATGCGCAACAGTGTGTTAAAGTATTAATAAGCATTACCTATAATTGTTGGGGTAATTGATGACTGCGTTAACGTGTCCAGCTCTTTATAAACCCATGAACATATTCATTCTGAACGGTTGTGAACCCCCGCCGTGTCCGGGGCGTGCGCTGACCCACCAGCAGCTCTTTCCGTCCCTCCGGCCCGACAACAGTGAAGTTGATCAGAGATCGAACCATGACGACCAGCAGGCTGAGCACGAAGACCACCAGCTCCAGTTTGTTCTCCTGCAGTACGCCTCGGCTGATGTAATAAATGCAGAACACTGCGAGAGGAGAACCACAGTCAGAGTATCCTCTACCGGGACCTCATCCTGGAAGAGCATCTGCGGCTCGCTTCATTCCTGCTGTAACTGGCCTGGAGACACCTGCTGGTTGCCTGGTGAACTGGAGCGGCTCTAGTTTTAAATTGACGCTGAAGACGTTCAGTAGAAATAGACATGGACTGTTGTCACCTTTAAACAGTGAAGTGGGAGGGGCACGATGACTGAAGTTAGCTCTGCCCACCTAAAAAATGTTCTTCGCCCACCACTCCAATCAGAAAAACGTCCCTAGGACTTTTGAACCCTTTAAGACCACAGCTGATGTAGTAATGTGCTCTTTGATCTACCATAACTGTTTAAGCGTTCATGTAATGGACGGAATTCCAACAGATTCTGAACAATGAGAAATGCAGATTTTAAGTTTTAAAGTTGCTTTTTAAAGAGTGCTAACACCGGAGCTGCAGAGAGGAAAACTGCTCCTTTCTGCCTCCAGTGGTCTTTTGAGGAACTGCAAAATGTGGAATCTGGGAACGGAGGGGTGGGGCTTAACTCTATTGGAACAATGAGCGTCCTTGACAGACTGATGTTGGCAAACAGGGGGAGGACACAGGAATCACAGTACCAACCCCCCCAGGTGTGTATTCTAGATGCTTCTTTACATTCTGGAGGCGGGACCTGCAGGAACCTGTGTTCTCCATGTGCGTTTCTGGCCTTTAGATTCAAATTCAAAAAGAGGAAACACAGACTTTGATGACAGATCTCAGGTCCAGAAGACTTCTAGCGGTGGCAGAACTTCCACACTTCCTGTAGGTGTACTCACACACTCCCACCAGCTGGATGATGGAAACTGCAAAGTCCTCGTTATACAGCTGAGGGTCAGTGCGCTGCCGGTACGTAGGCACAGTGAAGCCAAACAACACCAGCAGAGACGCCATGATCAGGCAGAAATAGATGCGAGCTGTAAGCGTCAGCTCTGACCAGCGTTTCATCTGCAAGAGGGAGGAGCCAGGACGTTAAACGCACTTTGTTTGGGTCATTCTCCATCAGCTCCTCCATTCAGATTCATTCAGCAAGACTGTGAATGAACAGCAGAGCATCTTACCGGTCCACATGGTGTGGGGAGCAGGTCCCGGTGTCTGGGTCTCAGGTTTGGGGACAGAACCTCTGGACTCTCCTGCAGCCGCTCACCTAGCAGAGGACTGAAACACCAAGCAAACACCAGATCCAGTCTGATTAACAACAATAGTTCTTTGTCTCATGCAGCTCTGATGGATTATCTGCAGCTTCCTTTTGTGATCCACTTTCATCTGCTCAAACCCAAAGAACAGATGAAGAGGGACGGCATCGAGTCTCTTATCAGAACGGAACTGAGAGGAGCAGAAACCTGCATGAAGCTCAGGTCACTGCAGAATCATCTGCCGCATCTGTGACTGAAGAACTTCTCCATTGGTTCCTGAAGTTCAGAACCTGCCGTTCCCCCACATCTATCCACACATGATTTAATGATTCTGTAGATCCAAAGGGAGTAGACGCATCCATCTGAGGGACTTCTGTCTGCTTTAGGAGCTTTGATATGTATAATATAGGGGTGTAACGCTTCTTTTTAGCAACAATACAATTCATAGTTGATTTTGGTTCAATTCTAAAGGATCCAATTCACTGATCTAAATTGGATCAGAACATCTTTCTCCAAAACTTCAACAGTGATTCAGAGATAAATACCTGCTACTGAACAGTGTAGTTTTCCAGATTATTGTGTTTTTTCAAGATAATCAAGTGTAAATAAATATGGGTACAAACAAACAAGTAAACAAGAATGAATGTCAAATCCATTCACCTTTGAGTTTGATCAAGTTCATTCCACTGTTGTTTTTCCACATCAGAATAATCCAAAGGAACATTATTAGAACATTCTAGAACACTGTATGATCACATGACTTTGTAAATTCAAAGTGTTTCCACACACTGGACTGGAATGATGGTTGACCAGTTTTACTGCATCACATGTTGTTCTGTGATGGACCTTATAGTAAAATAAACCGACCATGTCTCAGTCCAAACAGAATTTTCCAGTATGGATATAATCATGACTTCATTTTTAAAATTATTTTATAACGTATTAAACTAATATATTATGCAGTATTATTCTAGTATGCTATCCGGTATTTATCTAGTATTCATTTAGTACAGTATGATGTATTAATCTAGTATTAATCTAGTATAGGATGCTGCATTATTCTAGTGCAGTATACTGTATTCATCTTGTACAGTATGCTGTATTAATCTAGTAGTGTATGCAATATTGATCTAGTACAGTATGATGTATTAATCCAGTTTAGTATTGTGGGGTTATGGACCCAGGACACTAGTTGTTGTTATTTTTGATGTCACTTCCTTTTTTATTTTGTTGTGCTTCCTGTGTTCACTATTGCCTTTTAGGTCACTTGACACTTCCCTCCCAGTGTGTGTCCCCTCCCTCCTTCTTGGCACACCTGTGTGTAGTTACCTCATCCTTCTTCCTGTTATAAGTCCTCGTCTCCCTTGCACGGGTTGTAGGGTGGTTCTGTTCCTTCGAGGAAAGTTTCTACTGGTTCTTTCGAGTAAATAAACGAAAGACTTTTCATTTCAAATTGCCGTCTGCATTTGTGTCCACACGTCAACCCTGACATTTCCACCCGACCAAGTAACATGGACACAGCAGACGTGGAGACGGTACAGGCACTACTCCGCCAGCAAGAGGAGCAGATGTCTTGCCTGCGTCAAGGGTTACTGGAGATGTCAAGCCATCACGAGCGACAACTTGCCGCGTTGGGTGAGCGATTTAAGCAACTGACGGAGCGTTTCCAACATCCACCGTCTCTTCCTTCGCCACACCCATCGCCTTCCACGCAGATCCAGGGGACCTAGGAAGGAGTTCCAGTCGCTCCTACTGCACAGCTGGCCCGCCCAGAAAGGTTTTCTGGAGACTCCGGGGACTGCCGGGCCTTTATTATCCAGTGTGAGCTCCATTTCCAGTTGCAGGCTCCTCACTATCCTTCGGACCACGCCAAGGTGGCCTTCATAATTTCCCACCTCACCAGCAGAGCTGGAGCATGGGCTACCGTGGAGTGGCAGCGTGGAGCACCTACCTGCGCATCTCTCTCGGCCTTCCTGGAGGCTTTCCTACAGGTATTTCAACATACCAAGCCAGGCAGAGAGGCATCTCGTGCCCTTATGCAATTGAGGCAACGGGGAAGACGGGCAGCTGACTACACCATCGAGTTCCGGACCTTGGCCTCCACTAGTGGTGATTGTTTCGGGTAATCACCATGAATTTACCCGTTTTTTCATTTGCACCTCTGCTCAGAACCCACTGGTTCTGGGGTACCCCTGGCTTTTGGCACACAACCCCGTTATTGACTGGCCCTCCAGTCGTATCTCTGGCTGGAGTGAGAGATGTCACACCACCTGTTTGCGCTCAGCTCGGCCTCCTGGGGAAGACCCCGCTGTCCCAGTAGGGCAGCCGCCCTCACCTGACCTATCCGGGGTACCGCCGGAATACCATGACCTAGCTGAGGTGTTCTCCAAGTCACGAGCCCTCTCCTTACCCCCTCACAGACCTTATGATTGCGCGGTCGATCTCCAACCTGGCGCTGCCTTGCCTAAAAGCAGGTTATATAGTCTGTCTAAACCCGAGAGGGAGGTTATGGAACGATATATCGCTGAGTCTCTGAACTCTGGTATTATCAGACCATCTTCTTCACCAGTGGGGTCTGGGGTTTTTTTTGTCGGGAAGAAGGACGGGTCACTCCGACCATGTATAGATTACCGAGGATTAAATGAAATCACTGTCAGAAACAGTTATCCTCTGCCATTAATGAACTCAGCATTTGAGGCCTTGCAGGAGGCCAGGATTTATACGAAGCTGGATCTTCGCAACGCTTATCATCTCGTGCGTATGAGGGCAGGCGACGAATGGAAGACCGCCTTCACCACCATGCCGTTTGGCCTCTGTAATGCCCCTGCAGTGTTCCAGGCCATGATCAACGATGTGTTAAGAGACTTTCTTCATCGGTTTGTGTTTGTGTACCTGGATGATATTTTGATTTTTTCCAGGGATGCCAGTGAACATCGGCGGCATGTTCGTCTGGTACTCCAGCGGTTACTGGAGAATAAACTGTTTGTGAAGGCGGAGAAGTGTGAGTTTCACTCTCCGTCTGTTTCTTTCTTGGGGTTTGTCATAGCTGAGGGTGAGGTGAAACCCGATCCTGCTAAGGTGAAAGCGGTGGTGGAGTGGCCTACCCGTACTAACAGGAAACAATTACAGCGGTTTCTGGGGTTTGCCAACTTCCTCCGTCGCTTTATCCGTGGCTACAGCTCGGTGACCGCGCCCCTCACGGCTCTCACCTCAACCTCTTCACCATTCGTCTGGACTGAGGCGGCAGAGGCAGCCTTTAATAGGCTTAAACATCAATTCACCTCTGCACCTATTCTGGCCCAACCTGACCCTTCCAGACAATTTATTGTTGAGGTGGATGCCTCTGATACGGGGGTGGGTGCGGTCTTATCTCAGCGAGGGGTATCCGACGGTAAACTGCGCCCTTGCGCTTTCTTCTCCCGCCGGCTTTCTCCGGCGGAGCACAACTATGATGTGGGAGATAAGGAATTGCTAGCGATTAAACTAGTTCTCGAGGAGTGGAGGCACTGGTTGGAGGGGTCAGCAACGCCGTTCTTGGTTTGGACAGATCATAAGAATCTGTCCTATCTGCGAACTGCCAAACGGTTGAACTCCAGGCAGGCACGGTGGTCTTTATTTTTCAACCGGTTTAATTTTGTTGTGACATATCGACCAGGTTCCAAGAATGTTAAGCCTGATGCCCTCTCTCGACAACAGGAATCGGTTGTGCAAGACAGTCAACCAGCCACTATTTTTCATCCCTCCTGTGTGCTGGGCGCCCTCTTCTGGCAGCTGGAGAGAGACATTAAGGCTGCCCAGGTTCAGGAACCGGACCCGGGAGGAGGTCCTCCTAATAAACTGTTCGTCCCCAGCGCACTCAGGTCCCAGGTTCTCCAGTGGGCTCATGCCACACGACTCACCTGTCACCCAGGAGTCCTTAGGACTGGCTCCTTTTTGCATCGCCGGTTCTGGTGGCCCAGTATGACCAAGGACGTCCGGGACTATGTTTCAGGTTGTCTGGTTTGTGCCCAGAACAAGGTCAGTACACACCCACCTGCTGGACTATTACACCCACTGTCTATCCCGGGTCGGTCTTGGTCACATATTGCCTTGGACTTTGTGACCGGCCTACCTCCTTCCGCCGGGAAAACCGTTATCCTGACTATTGTGGACCATTTCTCTAAGGCCGCTCATTTTGTGGCCCTAACCAAACTTCCCTCCGCTGCAGAGACTGCTAAACTGGTCATCACGCACGTCTTCAGGTTACATGGCCTTCCCACAGATATGGTGTCGGATCGTGGTCCTCAATTCATCTCTCAGGTCTGGAAGGCGTTCTGTGGGGCTTTCGGGACTACTGCCAGCCTGTCTTCTGGTTTTCATCCACAGACAAATGGTCAGGCGGAACGGACTAACCAGGACTTGGAGGCCGCTCTCCGGTGTGTCTGTTCCCGACGCCAGACCTCCTGGAGCTCCTTGTTGCCGTGGGTGGAATATGCGCACAACTCCCTCACCTCATCTGCCTCTGGTATGTCCCCGTTTGAGTGCTCTCTGGGGTACCAACCCCCCCTGTTTCCCGAGCAGGAGACGGAGGTGGCCGTTCCGTCGGTTCAGCACCTATATCGCCGCTGTCGGCGTGTATGGCGGGAGGCTCGGGCGGCCCTGTTGCGTTCAGGGGCAACCAACAAGAGGCTGGCAGATCGCCGACACACTCCAGCACCTGCTTACCTACCAGGCCAGTTCGTCATGCTGTCCACTTCACACATCAAGCTTCGGACGGAATCCAAGAAGCTGTCTCCCAAGTTCATCGGTCCTTTCGAGATCCTGAAGGTCATCAATCCTGTGGCGGTCAGGCTGCGCTTGCTTTGTTGTGCTTCCTGTGTTCACTATTGCCTTTTAGGTCACTTGACACTTCCCTCCCATTGTGTGTTCCCTCCCTCCTTCTTGGCACACCTGTGTGTAGTTACCTCATCCTTCTTCCTGTTATAAGTCCTCATCTCCCATGCACGGGTTGTCGGGTGGTTCTGTTCCTTCAAGGAAGGTTTCTACTTGTTCTTTCGAGTAAATAAATGAAAGACTTTTCATTTCAAATTGCCGTCTGCATTTGTGTCCGCACGTCAACCCTGACAAGTATGCTGTATTAATCTACTATAGTATGAAGTATGAATCTAGTATAGTATTATGCATTATTCTAGTATAGTATGCGGTATTAATTTAGTACAGTATGCTGTATTTATCTAGTAGAGTATGCTGTATTAATCTAGTATATGAAGCTGTATTTAGTAGAGTATAATGTATTAATCTAGTATATGAAGCTGTATTAATTTAGTATAGTTTGAGTATTAATCTAGTAAAGTATGCGATATTAATCTAGTATAGAATGCTGTATTATTCTAGTACAGTATGCTGTATTCATCTTGTACAGTGTGCGGTATTCATCTAGAAGTGTATGCGGTTTTCATCTAGTATAGTATGCGGTATTCATCTATTATAGAATGCTGTATTGATCTGGTATAGTCTGATGTATTATTGTAGTGTAGTGTTGTATTAAACTAGTATAGTCTGATGTATTGATGTAGTGTAGTATGCTGTATTATTCTAGTATAGTATAATGTATTAATCTAGTATAATCTAGTATAGTATACTGTATTAATGTAGTATAGTACGCTGTCGTAATCTCGTATAGTATGCTGTGTTAATGTAGTATAGTATGCTGTATTAATCTATTAAAGTACCCAGTATTAATTTAGTTAAGTTCAAGTAATAATCTAGTTAAATATGCTGTATTATTCTAGTACAGTATACTGTATTCATCTAGTATAGTATGCTGTATTATTCTAGTACAGTATGCTGTATTCATCTAGTACAGTATGTGGTATTATTCTAGTACATCATGCAGTATTATTCTAGTACAGAATGCGGTATTATTCTAATACAGTATGCGGCATTAATGTAGTACAGTATGCGGTATTAATGTAGTACAGTATGCAGTTTTTTTATAGTAAGTATGCTGTATTATTCTAGTACAGTATGCGGTATTATTCTAGTACAGTATGCGGTATTCATCTAGTACAGTATGAAGTATTATTCTAGTACATTATGCTGTATTTCTAGTAATTATGCTGTATTCATGTAGTACAGTATGTGGTATTCATCTAGTACAGTATGTGGTATTATTCTAGTACATTATGCAGTATTATTCTAGTACAGAATGCGGTATTATTCTAGTACAGTATGCGGTATTATTCTAGTACAGTATGCTGTATTATTCTAGTACATTATGCTGTATTCATGTAGTACAGTATGTGGTATTCATCTAGTACAGTATGTGGTATTATTCTAGTACATTATGCAGTATTATTCTAGTACAGAATGCGGTATTATTCTAGTACAGTATGCTGTATTATTCTAGTACAGTATGCTGTATTATTCTAGTACAGAATGCGGTATTATTCTAGTACAGTATGTGGTATTCATCTAGTACAGTATGCTGTATTATTCTAGTACAGTATGTGGTATTCATCTAGTATAGTATGCTGTATTATTCTAGTACAGAATGCGGTATTATTCTAGTACAGTATGTGGTATTCATCTAGTACAGTATGCAGTATTATTCTAGTACAGTATGCGGTATTATTCTAGTACAGTATGCTGTATTCATCTAGTATAGTATGCTGTATTGATCTAGAATAATGCACTATTTATTCAAAATGAAAGAAGCTCGTAAAAGCTCAGCTGGGACTTTCCAGGAAGGCTTCAGCCGGAAGTTTGTCAAATCCATCAAACTTCCTTGAACCGCGCGCGCGCCCTGCGCGGGTCCAGACGGGGGCACGACCTCCTCACACCGTTCAGAGCGATGAGCGGGATCGGTGAGGACAGGACCCCCTCCGGAGCCGCGCAAACGTCTCACACGGAGATGGTCTGAGTCCTCTTCGCGTGCGCGGGCCGGAAATGCCATCAAAAGCCCTTCTGCGTCTATTATTCAGCCGTTTGTTTAGGGGGGTGGCATCTTATGACGTGAAAATTAAAGGAGAAAGTTTCGAACACAGACTTCACATCATCTGACCTGATTTCTTCCATCTTCTGAACGCCACAGCTGACATGAGTACACGCGTGCGCTGCAGTGGGAGGAGCTTCTTGGTTTCTACAGTCTTCGGGACGTCCGTCTTCACTCGAACCGTCTCCATACTTCTTCGGTTGGGCTCCTTGTTCGTGGTTACCGCGCAGGCGTGCTGCTGCCCCCTAGTGGACAAACAGAAACAGTCCACGTGATTGAGGATCAGCGGAATCAGAAGAAATGTTTGAGACACAGGTAGGACCCTACCTGCAGATGACCATGGAACCAGGACAGATATTTACCAGAGTGACTCAGAAAAACCCTCAACCAGTGACGTTACGAGAAAGAGCACAACGAAGAATAGAAATTAAGATGTGAAAGCAGTGGGATCAGAGAGCGTTCATGGTTCTGATCACTGTGGGAGTTGCACAAATACTTGGATTTCCTTCAATTCACAATCATCTGGTGTTTTTCTAGATCATTTATTTAAAAACTACACATGCAAGAAAACTACAATCTGATTAGAAACTGGTGACCGTGTCCAGCATGAAGAGTTCGTTTTGAAAGGGAATTAGCTCTTCGTTTAACGGGCTGCACCTGTTTCAGGTGAGAAGACAGGTAGGGACACAGTACTCCAGAACATCCCAATCAATCCGTTTGATTTCATCTCCAACTCCAGACACATAAACTGAACTACATCACCGACATGTGTTACATCAATTCTCTATCTAGTAAAACGTCATGACTCTTTCTATTACTGTAAACCGCCATTGTCAGAGGAATGCACTTTGTAGACGTTCCCTTGTTCCCTCACTGCCCACTTTTATTTGAAAATCTCAACACTCCGTAGTGACCGGTCAAAATCTCAAGGGTTCCTAGCTGCAGGTAATATGGCGGATAGACCCAATGGAGCAGATGGATGTCCAAAATGGAAATTGAATCATATCTTTAGGGCCGGAGTCTGCAATCTCAAAAACAAATGTTGTACTTTCATGTTTTATTTTGTTGTTGTTTAAGTTATTGTGTGAATGCGTTGCAGCGTTCACACTATTGTGATTCTCCTGCTTTCTTCGGCACGTTTTTTGGCACATAAAAACTCCTTCATACTTTTGGTATCAAAACGTTCAGCTCGTTCGGGGCATTAGTGCTTGTACTTTTAGTTATTCATAGACTTAATAGTTTTTGAAATATTGAGGAAAATATGCCTCCTAGGAAATGAATGAGACATTCTTCAAATCCTTCAAAAATTTTGTAAACTTTGAAACCTATGAACTTTTGCATCCTTTCAGCTGAAGACACCATTCAAACTTTAAAATGTTCAGCAAAGATTGAGCAATTTACGGTGTTTCGGCTTTTGAAAACACTTTTTGATTTTTAAGCTAATAGAGTTGCTTTCAATGACACATGCATGTTTTTGTTCACTGTTTGCTGTGCATCCAAAACAGATTCACTTTATTACACGTGTTTGGGATAAATTCAATTAGTATCAGTATTTTTAAGTTCATTATTTTAGCATCATGCTAGATTTATATGCTGTGTTTTCATTTTTTAAAGTAATTTTCAAGTACTATGGTAGCAAGCTGTTATATTTGTGTTATGCTAATTCATATTGAGGTTTAATGGGCTAAATGGGCAAGTTTTTTGAGATTTTTCAAAAGAAATTCTTTAAATTCTTTGTGCACTTTTAAAACCTATGCAATACTGGTATCAAAACTTTCAGCACTGCAGGATATTCATGCTTGTACGTTTTGTTTTCATATCTTTTACCCATTTTAAAATTCTACGCAGTTTTGTGATTTTTCATAAATTTTTAGAATTCTTTGGGAACTTTCTGCAAATATTGCAAGTTTGGTATCAAACATTCAGGACATTCATGCTTTTATTTTCAATATTCATACATTTGACAGTTTTTAAAATTACACGCAATTTTTGCGATTTTTCAATAAATTTTTCAATAAATTTTTCAAATTCTTTGTGCACTTTTGAAACTTAAGCAAGACTGGTATTAAAACATTCAGCATGTTCAGCACATTCATGCTTATACTTTTGGTATGTATACCTTCTATGCATTTGAAATTCCCACCCTTATGCAGAAGAGGTCGTATTTTTTCTATTTCCTCCTTCACCTGAAAAACCTATTAGCTCTTCATTTCTTTCTTTCTTTCCTTCAGCAGTTCAGAAGACCTTGGTGGACTTTTTCTGGTCTGGTCACCACTGGCTGAGGGCCGCCGCCCTCTATCTCCCAGTTGAGGAGGGCGGACAGGGACTGGTTGACATCGGTCCCTGTGGCGGCTTTCAGGCTGAGGACTATTCAGCGTCTCCTCTACCGTCCAGGTCTGCCATGGACGGATACTGCCCGTGTGCTGCTGCGGAAAGCTGGTAACCTGGGGTATGACAAACACCTGTTTCTGATTCAACACACGCACTTGGATGTGACGGGAGTTCCACCCTTTTATCAGTCTGTCCTGGATGCTTGGAGACTTTTGCTTTGCCAAAGGAGTGCTGCTTTAACCCCTGGACTGTGGCTGTTTGAGGACCCACTGTTGGGCAGTGGGCTTCTCTCTTCACAAACATTGTCCTCTGTAACCATGGGCTCCAGACTGAGGGAAGTTGGCTGCGTGAAGCTCAGACATCTCCTAAAGACATCTCTATCTGAGCTTGCTGCGGCTGCAGGTTTCCATTCCATCAGGACGCTGCAGAGGATAGTGGATGAGGTTTGCCAGTCCTTACCTGAGAACCTGCGATGGTATGTGAGAGATTCTTCAGTCGTTTCACAATGGGTGGATGGGATGGATTTTCCCTTCCCTTCAATGCAGGTCTCTCCATCCCGTGAGGAGTGGATGGAGGACGGAAGTAGACTGTTATCTTGGACATCCTCATGGATGGGGAATTTGGAGACAATGGGAAGGAAGACCCTCTACCTAGTGTCTGTGAAGGTTTTAAATGTGCGCTCCCTTGTCGACGTCAGAGTGTCGGGGTGGACTGGTTTTTTTGGCGCCGGGTTTTCCCCGAGGGGCTGTTGGAGATCCCTGTACAAAGCTCCCGTGGAAAAACGGGCAGGTGACCTCCAGTGGAGGGTCGTGCATGGGATCATAGCCACGAACAGATATGTGACACACGTCAATCCTGGCACAGGGGATGGGTGCCCGTTTTGTTCAGTTAGCGAGTCGGTGGTCCACCTGTTCAGCGTCTGACGAGTCTTTGTTCTTTTCTCTGGTTGTTGTTTGAGGGGTTGGGGGAACGGTTTACCTTGGTTTGCTTCATTTACGGTCCTAAATATTGACTCAGAAAAAGAGCGTTCACACACTGTTGAACTTCCTTTCAGCTGAAGCTAAGCTGTTTGGATGTCCTGGAAAAACCGGATCCAGGGGACCGGGTCTGATGATGTCCTGTTTCTCTTTAAGAGATGTTTGGCAGCTCGGTTGGGAATAGAGTTCTGTTTTTACAATCTTACTAATTCAGTTGACAATTTTGTTTAAATTTGGACCATTGAAAATGTTTTATGTTCTGTCAGCAGAAACTCTTTGGTGCTGACGTTTTGAGTTCAGATGTTTTTCTCTGCTTGAACTTATTCCCTGTAATTTTTAATTTGTAAAGTGTTGTTCTTTTATGAAAGGTTTTTTACAAATCAACTTTCTTTCTTTTTTTCTTTCTTTCTTGTTTCTTTTCCAGCTGTACTGTTCTGTATTTTCTTACTTACCTTCCCAGCGTTCAACGTTGTTTAGCATAGCACATGATCGTAAGGTGGGGTCTGGACTCCACAGGTCAGCGCACTGAACTTGTATTTTTATTTTCAAATGTTTTTTTATTTTCTCTGGTGTCCATGGAAGACATGAAATCCTGTGGACCTTTACCATGGGAGGGATAACATCAGTGTAGAGGTGGGTCCTCTGGACGTCACAAAACAGCGCATAGTGGACAGCAGATCCTGTACACCTTAGAAGGCGGGAAGGTTAAGATAATATAAAAGCAAGGCGGTAATGTTTTTGGCTGACTTGGCGTGTCCTGAAGTTTTTGTCGTTAATTTGAAGTTAAGATAGTATTTTAGCAGCATGCTAATGTTTTTGGCTACTTTGGCATTTTTTAGGCAAATTTGTTGGATTTTTGGGCAAATTTGTTGTTAAGCTAGTATTTTAGCAACATGCTTACATTTTTTGCTAATTTACCATAAACAAAGGCTTTTTAGGGCTAAGTTAGAGTTTAGCTAGTATTTTAACAACATATTAGTTTTTATGGCTAATTTGGCATTTAATAAGGATTTTTGGGTTAATTCAGTGTTAAGCTAATAATCTAGTTATGTGTTAGATTTTCAGCTAATTCTGAGTTTAGCTAATATTTTAGCCACGTGTTAGCTTTTTTGTCTAATTTTGCATAGACTCGGATTATTTGGGATACTTCAAAATTAAGCTAATATTTTAGCCACATGTTAGCTTTTTTTGTCCAATTTTGCATCTACTCGGGTTGTGTGGGATAATTCTGAGTTAAGCTAATATTTTGGCAACAGCCAAACGTTTTTGTCTAATTTTGCATCTACTAGGGTTTTTTGGGGCTAATTTGGAGCTAAGACAATAATTTTGTAACATGCTTATGTTTTTGTCAATTTGTCTTATACTGAGGTTTTTTTGTGGCTAAATCGGAGTAAAGCTAAACTTAAACTTATTTGGAGTGCAGTAAAAACCTAATCTTGTTCAGGACATTCATGCTTGTACTTTTGGTATTTTATGTATATTTTCAAATTGTATGCAAATTTAGCAATTTTTCAAGAATTCTTTAAGTTCTTTGTGTACTTTGTGCAGCTTTAAGTCCTTTAGCAACTTTAGAATTTTGAAAATAGTTTTAGCATTTTCACCAAACATTTTCAGCAGTGACGAAATTCAGCAAACATTATTATTGCAGGTAATACAACTTTTCTAGTCATTGTTATTTTTTGTTGTTGTACTTTTATTTTATTATTATAATTCATTAGGGTGAATTTTATTTTATTTTTTCCTAAGGTGTCACTGGATAAGGAAAATATTACGAATAAGTAAATATAATTGTAATTAGTGTTACAACAATTGCTAAATTGCAATTTAGATAGCGGACAAACCTTAAAAGAGATGGGAGCACAGATAGTGCCAGTATTTAGAAACCGGGGGGGGTTAATAGCCCCAATAATCATATATAAGAAAGTTCAGCTCAAGACAAGTTGATGGTTGCTGGAGATGAAAAGGACATTAAACACATGTACATCTTTATTCATTTCCAAACAATGTTGCACTTGAAAATAACGGGACAGTTCTTCACATCATGGACAGAACTCAGTCAAATTTAATCATGGTCGTCTTTGGATCTGCTAGAAAACAAAGTTCCAGGAGGTATTTCCAGACATTTGCTACCTCCTTCTAGTACATCTTGTTAAGTGCTCCTAAATATTGTATTTATTAAAGAAAACTCAAGAACCATCCTACTGCAGCATTGATATTAGCCTTCCTTTAGAGACCAGGTTTTCCTCAAGACTCCATCAAACATACAACATTAAGACCTTGAGAAGAGCACCAATAAAAAACCTTTATGTAAATGTAAAAATCAATGTAAACCGAATAAAACAAAGTAAAGCAACAACGGCTATCACAAACAAGTAACACTAAACATCAACAATTACATGCTAAACAAGACAAAAAACAGAATAAAGTAAAAGACTTAAAAAATCTCCTGCCTCTAGCCAGGAGAATCTCTGCCTGCTGTCATGTCTTTCCCTTTGTTTGAAGGATGCTGATTAGGATCTGAAAAACAAAGAAATGATTCAATCATACCTGGTGACGCTCCAAAGAATGCACTGCAATGCACTGCTTTGCTTTCCAAGTTAAAAGTTGACCAAAATCACCAAATAAATGACTCAAGTTTCACAAACCACACAAACAGACCATCTTACCTCTGGGAGCATAACATCTAAAATTAAATCCAGGAGCTGGATCTACCCTTTCCTTATCAAGACCCCGACTCCTGTGTCTTCCTTAATGACCCTCAGTAGCTGAAAAATCTAAGAAAATAGGAAAAACTCAGATGATGTATAAACATGACTGATGACATTTTAATATACCTGCTGGTCACTTAAATTTAGGGTTACATTGTTTGCTCCAGCCAATATCTATTTTAAATGTTTTTATTTTAGGTTTCCTCCTTATAATTGCTGTCTCTGTTTGTGCCTTTTGTAAAACAGGTTGGACTTCACTGCCTTCACATTAAAGATACCAAAGTTTCATGGGCAAATGATGCTTGCCTGAACTTTTACTTTTAAATAGAAGTTTTAACATAATACGTGTTTTATTAAAAACAAAAGAAAAATTCATTTAAAAATGCAATTACCCTGAAAATTAGTGCAGTAATATAAAACTCAATCAGTTAATTAAACACAATACATAATTGTGGGGAACCTCATTCTTAGGGAGAGCACTTCACTGAAATAAATAAAAAGCCATAATGGTCTTAAAACTATTTGAAAATGTATGATGTGAATAATTGTTGCAAAAATTAGATTGTTTTATGCTATTTTGTTGTATAAATTTATTATATTTTCTGTTCATGTATTTGTATATTAATGCACTAAATCCCATGCAATTTCTGACATAAAATTTGTAGATAAGAAAAACACCCATTTATAAGTTATTAAATGTATCCCTTAGCATACACACGGTTTATTATTCTCAAATATTTTATTTTATTATTAATACTCTGGGTTTTTCTATCTGTCTTCTGTTGGGCAGTGAAGGTATTAGGTCATTGCCCCACTCTGTTAAAAGAATAGTAAATATGTTCTCTTTCACATACAATTCCAATAAAATATATTGATGTTTGTGGTCATAATGTGAGAAAATGTGGACAAGTTCAAGAGGTATGATACCTGTGAAAGCCACTGTAAATGATGCATTGCGTCTCCTAGATAATGACGTGTTTATTTATAGAAAAGTTAGAAATGTCGTTCATCTGTTGTGCTTTGTGCAAAAACATGAATACAATGACCCGGGTCTTATTTTCTGATTATTTGAGTTTTTTATTCTTTTTTAAATCGGACAAAAATTAAGCATTTTATGGTCATTTTCCTGTACCTGCTAATGTGTCTCATTGTTTAGATAAATTCCAATATGGCGTCGCTCTTTCCGTATCTTGGACGACGGTCACATGACATCTCTTGTGACATATCACTTACTGACATGTCTTTGTGTCCATCCGCCATTTTTACCTGCAGCCTGGTGCCTCTCAAAAATCTTTGCATTAAACACCGCATCTGTACTGCCATCTAGTGGTCATTTTTTATTATTACAACAGCTGGCGGTCCCCGGAAGAGGCGCTTTTCCCGCTTTTAGTCCCATTTGCCGTCGTTTCTCCGTTTAGATCACAGAATGTTTGCCTCTGGCGCTCGTACGACTCACGTCTGCGCACCGGATTGACAGCCGTCTGCTCGGGTCTCCTGTCTTTGGTGCAGCGGACATCCACGGCGTTCCTCCCACAGATTGGCGTCACGCAGGGGGGCGTGGCATCAGGACTGAGCGCGGTTGGAAGGACGGCCGTATGAGCTGCGGAAGACTTGGAGCAGACTCTGCTGTGACCCAAAAATGGGATCTTTCTTGTATTTCTGTGTTTTTCACATTGGCTTAAAAAATATTAATAAAGATTTGTATTTTTTTCATTAAGTTACTTCTCAGTCTTCCTGCGCTGTTTGTTTGTTTGTTTGTTTGTTTTCTGGGGGCTCGCTCCGCAAAGAGGGGGAACCAAAACACCACTCTAACATTCATCTAAACAGATTTTTTACTTTCTTGATTTTAATAAATATAGTTTTGTACACTTTGTTTGAGAATAGCAGCGGTTAAATTAATTGTGAACATTCTTCCCCGGAAGACAGTTTTGTCTAGAAAATAAAAGCTTTCAGTCTTTATTGGTTTTTCCACTGACATTAAACAAGCCATAACTATTGGGCAGTAAGAGGATTTTACAACAGTGATTCGCTTTTGAAAAGAAGTTGGATTCGGTTCCGTTTTTATAAACTAACTGTGAGATCGGGGCTTTTAATTTGGAGTCGTCTTTTCTCATCTTTCCGGTGTTTCCGGTTGGTTGTGTTAGCATCCACATTGTCATCAGACGCAGCCGCGGGTTAAACCGACACCGTTTTCTAGAGTCGGTACGTTCCAGGTTCGGTTGCTGGCAGGGCGGCGGCCTCCGCAGCCCCCCCTCCCCGCGCGCGCGCAGACCGGCGCGGTCTCACCTGTACGCGCAGGTACGAGCCTCCGTTCACGGTGACTACTTTCCCGGCGTTTCAGTAAACAGCGAAGTGCTCCGGTCAGGAGATCCTCGGTAGAACCGGTCCTCTGTGGATCCAGAACTGTCTCAGACACCTGCAGGGCCCACGTTGGTAAAGACCGCGTCCGGACCAGAACCAGAACCAGACCCAGACCAGAACGACCCGCTTTCAGTCCTTGGAAGTGTAGCTGGCAGGAGCTCCCACTAAGGTCCCTGGAGCTTCTTTTGTGGTTCTGAAGCGTATGGGACTCCGAGAGGACCCTCTAGACGGTACCGGACCCTTGGCAGGTGCCCCCCCAGGATGGACTAGCCCCCCCGGGCTCTGCCCCTCGACGCCTCTTCCCTCCTCCGGGTGAGATGCCGGGCAGCAGGCAGTCCGCCCGGCACTCGCTGTGGCTCCTCATGTCGCCGTTCCGGAACCGGCAGGAGCGGGTGGTTCTGGCGCGCAGCGACAGCCTGTCCGGGGAGCAGCTGCTGAAGATCACGGTCACGGAGACCACCGTGATCGAGGCCGAGTCCGGGGCGTGGAACCTGCGCTCCATGACGTACTTGGCCCTGTGGTACTTCTTCAGCTTCTGCACCCTCTTCCTCAACAAGTACATCCTGTCACTGCTGGAGGGGGAGCCGAGCATGCTGGGTAAGGACCCCCTTCTCTGACCTCCTGGTTTCAGTTGCATGCTGGGTAAGGACCCCTCTCTGACCTCCTGGTTTCAGTTGCATGCTGGGTAAGGACCCCCCTCTCTGACCTCCTGGTTTCAGTTGCACACCCCCCCCCCCTATGATGTCACCACAGAGAATGCCTTATCTTGGGTTCCAACTAAATGAAGTTAAATCGGCTGCCATTGTTCTGCGTTCAGAGTCCGCCATGTTGAAACCAGGTGACAGCAGGAAGCAGTGATTGGTCCGAGCAGTGAGTTTATGGGCTAGAGCTGCTACGCTGCCCTGTTACCAATAACCATTGTCCAAGACACATAAAGAGCGACGTCATATTGGAATGGAATGTAAACAATGAGACACGTTAGAAGATACAGGAAAATGAGCATAAACTGCTTCATTTGGTCTGATTTTAAAAGGAAAAAACTGATCATCAGAAGACCCAGATCTTGCTGTTAATGTTTCTTTACAAAAAGCATCAGATCATTTCAACATTTTCTATTAAAAAATACGTCATTATGGTCTGTGGTTATGAACAGGTTGTCGGCATCGCCACAGACTGCTTACAGCTGTTGTATAGGTTATGGGCCGGTCTCTACCCAGAGCGCCACGATGCAGTCTGAGCAGACTGAAAGCAGTGGAGCCCGGTTAACAGTCGTGCGGATCCAGGGGCCATATGAGGGGCCACAATCCAGCACTTCTGTCCACGACCCCGGTGCAGCGAGGTCCAGGTGTCTTTTGCTGTAAAGCACATGGTGGCTGGGGCTTACTTAGCCAGAGTTTGTCACACCGCACCACCGCGGGGCAAATACACTCGCCGGAGGTTAGCAACACTGGGTAGGGAGGTCCTATAAGTGGATCCCGCCCAGCCTCTATCAGAAGGACCCAGGTACCCGAGCAAAGCTGAGCCGGCCGTTTCCGTACGCCACAGTCCCTGTCTGTTCGCTGGACGGGGATTCGGGGCTGGGCTCTTCACTCAACGCTACTCAAGAAATCCTGGTTAGTTTCTTTTGCTCCGCTTAGTAATCTGGGGACCAGCGAGTCTTCTGGTCTGATCTCAGGTCAAACACATACTAATACCAAGGTCATCCTTCATAAAACAAAAACATTGGTGGTCGTGTCAGAAAACATGGAAATAGTGTGAAGTCTAAAACTACCATTGGCTTTGAATAGACTACTAGATCAGCCTAAACGTTCACTGTTCTGAGGAAACTCAGTCAGATCTTCCTAAAATGTTTTCTACAAGTTCTCCTTTATTGGCTGACATTAATAACTTACTTGTGAAAAGTCACAGCCTTGTTTTTCCAGCTCTGTTTGTACAATTGTAGCACAGCAGGGAACCGGCGTCTCGACATGTCCAACATGGCGTCCAGCTTTGCGTTTGCAACAAGCTAGCGTGCGATCTCTAGACTATATAGCCACATGTTTTTACTGAGGTTTCTGATTGGCCAGTTTAAAACTTGAATAATGTGCAATAAAAATATAAATATAAATATAAAAAAATGTGGTTTAGCTAGAACAGGTGTCTCCATCCCTGGTCCTCGAGGGCTTCCGTCCTGCTTGCTTTGCAGCTAACCCTGCTTCAGTGATGGCTGCTCATCTGGATCAGGTGTATTCAGTCAATCAGAAACTGCGTTGATACAATCCAGCTAATCAGCTTCTACTGAAGCAAGGTTAGCTGCAAAACAAGCAGGACGGCAGCCCTCGAGGACCAGGTTTGGAGACACCTGAGCTACAGCATGTTAAAAAGAACAAGAAGGGTTATTTTGACCAATAGAATGACAGTAATAACTGTTTACTTCTCTATAGAAGTCTCTGGGATTTTGACCTTCAGGGACTAGCTCATGCTTCCTGTTTGGAACGCTGGGGAGGAGAGAATGATCTGTCCAGTTGTGTGTATTTACTGTCCATGCTCACCCCCTGATCTGTAACAGCTACTCGATCAGTTTGTGTATGCTTGAAAACGATGTCAGGTTGTGTCCAGCACTCCCACAGTTCAGTATTTAGATGTTGATGGTTAGTGTTGTCCTGATCCTCAAAATGTCTTTTTTCTTTAGTTTTTCAGACATTCAAGTAAACATTGTCATTATTATCAACATTTTAAGAGGATCTTTTTGATGTGAACACCTCAAGACATACTGACAGTAAAATGCATTAGAGGAAGTGATGTCATAGCTGCGCGTGTGTAAATTGATTTGGTAGCAGTTACAGATCGGGATGCAACACTCCTTGTTTCAGGTGCTTTCTGGGTACGGTTCCCCCTGTCTAACTTTTTTTTCAGGTGCATTCTGGGAGTTTTTACTTGATCTAGACTTGAGACTGAATATTCCTAAGATGGATTTGAGGAACTGAGTGTGAAGTTTGTGTAAAAAGCAGGTGTTCAGAGGAGGAAACCCACGTCTGTTTGTCTTCACCTATACGTTGTTTTCATCTTCTCGTGTCTGGAATGTCCCTGAAGTCTTCCTCATTCAAGACTCTGCTTGTACTGACCTGAGAGAAGACTAAAAACAAACCCACGTCTCTGACATCACCAGACGAGCTCCTAGTGAGGTCACTGATGTTCTCCTGCGTGCTCCTCAGGTGCTGTTCAGATGTTATCCACCACCATCATCGGCTGCTTGAAGATGTTTGTTCCCTGCTGCCTGTACCAGCACAAGTCCAGAGCCGAGTTCCCCCCCAATTTTATCATGATCATGCTGTTTGTTGGACTCATGAGGTGGGCTGTAGTGCATGAGGTGGTGGAGGTGAGAGTGTGCTCGTGCAGAATCTAGAACCAGCTCCATGTGGTCTGATGTGTTCCTCAGGTTCACCACGGTAGTTCTTGGTTTAGTGAGCCTGAAGAACGTGGCCGTGTCCTTCGCTGAGACGGTGAAAAGCTCCGCCCCCATGTTCACAGTCATCATGTCCCGGCTAATCCTGGGGGAGTACACGGGTGAGGAAATCCGGGTCTGAAGGTCTTTGACTCCAGCAAACCTGTCTGTGTAATAAATCAGGTTCCAGTCAGAGAGCTCCAAGCCCTGCAGCTTTGAAGAAGAATGCAGGAGTCTGGTTGCACCGGTCGGGCAGCTCAGGGAAATCAGGCTTGGTGTTTACTCGTCTGTGACTCACTGCTGCAGGTCTGTGGGTGAACCTGTCTCTCTTCCCCGTCATGGCGGGCCTGGCCCTCTGCACGGCCTCAGAGATAAGCTTCAACATGCTGGGCTTCTCCGCTGCCCTCTCCACCAACATCATGGACTGGTCAGTAGTTCTCAGCATCTCCATCCACAGCCCTGAGGCTTTAACTGACAGCTCCTGTCATCTCAGCCTGCAGAACGTTTTCTCCAAGAAACTGCTGAGTGGAGACACCTACAGGTTCAGGTACAGCTCTGCACGCTTCTGACACATGTCTGAACAATGAAGAAAATAATTGGGGGTTCTGGTTGAAGTCCTCCAGAGCTGCAGTTCTACACCAGCGCAGCAGCGGTCATCATGCTCATACCTGCCTGGGCTTTCCTCCTGGTATGTCAACCCTCCAAAGTATTGTTCTGTGAATAAACATGTTCAGCTGGTCCGAGGAGTGCTGATGGAACAACAGTCTGAACGTTCTGGTCGGACCCGGTGGAGCAGCTCTGAAACTGGCTGGTTTGGTTCACAGAGCCGCTCTGTTGCTCCGATCAGGAGGAACCATTCCTGAAGCATCAGGTGTTGATGATGGCTGCTTTTGTGCTTCCAGGACATTCCATCTATTGGGAAAAGTGGGCGGAGCTTTATTTTCAACCAGGACATCATCCTGCTGCTGCTGTTTGATGGCTGTTTGTTTCACCTGCAGAGCGTCACAGCGTACGCGCTGATGGGGCGAATTTCCCCTGTGACCTTCAGGTATGACAGGTGATGAACTCACTGTTGATCCTGCATGCAGGGTGGGGGGTGTTGAGGTTGGACAACCTCTGGGGTAAGGCCTCCGAGTCACTCCATCTTCGTACTGACCCCTAAACACCAGGGGGGTTGGACTTCAAATGGGGGTTGGGTTAAACAGCAGGGGAGAGTGTGATCTAGAGCAGAGACAGGAAAGCTCCGGAATGCTAAACTACTTCATCTGTGCTGCCGAACCATAATAAATGATCCTTATTCATGTTTTATTTCCCTGTAATTATGGACTCTCCCCATAGATGGCGCACTACAAAGAATATGACTCATGTTTAGCTGTGTTGTGCATCCATATGGTGTTAGAAGATTTGTTGTGTTTCCTTTTTCCCATCATTCAAACACCACATAAACGGAGCATTTTTCTGAGTTTGTGTTTTACACATTAAGTCATTGGTGCAACGGTCTCTAAAATGAGAACAAAAGCCACAGTTTGGCAACAAAAACTCATATGTTCTCCTTTTAGATGCACAGTGCTCAGCAAAAACAAGTATGCACTCTTTAAAAGGTACACATGTAACCAGCAGCGTGATGAACAAAGGGACAGTTTCTAAACTTTCCAAAAGGATGAGTTTATTGAACATTTATTTCACTCCAAACATGAAATGTAGGTGAAGAATGTCACTTAGATCGCCAAATCTTCAGTGTGACTCAGATTGGTTGAAGCAACAATGAATACACCACTACAGCTCAAACTTTCACCTGAGCACAGGCGTCGGCTCACCTTTGCACCTTCAAATAGTTTACGTGACAGAATGAAATGCTACACATGTGATGGTTGGTATGCACAAATGTGCGTGTGAACTGTATGGGGAGTTTGTGAGCACTCTTGGAGCCAGCAGGTATGTTTGTAACAGCTGAGTGTGCGGACAGGCCCCGCCTATTTTAGACCAACATTCACTATTGTAATGGGTATAGGCTCCAGCATTTTGTTGCCTGTAGATTTACAACTCTACCTTCCCTCCCTGTAATCATCCTCTAACTTCTATAATCCACCCTTGACCCCCCCCAAAATTAATATAAATAAAGTTTCGTGTAAATTACAAAAGGGGCTTATACTAACATACATTTTGTCTTTCCAATGATTTATAACCCCGATTGTAAGAGTAAAATCTGTCTAATGCAAGAGGCTCTCAACTCATCTAGTATTTTGTTTTAGCAGTGTGATTTTGAACCAAGTCCATGGAGTGATGGCAGCATCTTCTCCTTCAGTATAGAGCAGTACATTGTTGAGTTCATGATACCATCAATGAAATGCAGATCCCCAACACCAGCAGCACTCATGCAGCCCCACATGAAGACACATGAAGTTTGGCTTTCTACTGCTTTAGCTAACTTCAGTGAACTTGCATAGAGATTTCTTCAACCTAACCCTAACCCTGTTGAGATGTTAACTTCAGTGGATTGCCTGGACGTCTCTGTAGGATGGCTGCACTTCCATGTTTCTTAAATGTTCGGATCACTTTTGCTCCAGTATTTTGACTGATATGTAAAGCTTTGCTGATCTTCTTGTAGCCCTCACCTTTTGCTGTAAAGAAATGATTTCTTTTCTCAGATTTTGTGACATTTCTCTTCCATGAGGAGCCATTTCTGACAGCATGAAATGGGAAGGACTTTTCTTTGATTATAATAAATAATAATAATACATTTTATTTATATAGCACCTTTAAGATAAAATATCACAAAGTGCTTCACAGTAAAACATGAATAAAAACAGAAAATGAAAACAGAATTAAGAAAATCCAATAGTAAAAACGTGTTTTTAGCAGCTCCTTGAAAGAAAGCACTGAGTTTGTGGATCTGAGGCTGCGAGGAAAGGAGTTCCAGAGAGATGGAGCCACTGCTACGAAGGCTCTGTCACCTTTGGTTTTTAGACGGGTTCTGTTGACAACTAGCAGACACTGGTCACATGACCTCAGGGACCTGCTGGGACTGTACGGCTGCAGCAGGTCCTTTATATAGAACGGAGCTTGGTTGTTAAGAGCTTTGTATGTCAAAACCAGGATTTTAAACTGGACTCTGAAGCAGATGGGGAGCCAGTGCAGCTGGATTAGTAACGGGGTGACACGAGAAAACTTGGAAGATCTGGTTAAGAGCCTTGCAGCAGCGTTCTGGACAACCTGAAGCCGTTCGTTGCTCAGTAATGCTCTTTTAGAGTCACCTGTGTCCTAGACCTACCTGTGGTTGAATACCTGTTCATTAACGTTTTTTAGTCTGAAGTGTGGCTTTTCTCCTAAGATTAAACTTGGGGTGTACTTTGGTTTGTAACATGGGCTTGAATGAATTAGTTGGGAAAATGTCTTTTGTGTGCAAATGAACAATTCATGTTTGTCTTGGTCCACGTTCGTGGAAGTATTTTGTAGAACCTCAGATCCAAGAACAGCGATGCGGTTTCCATCATGGTCGTGGAACTGTGGATCAGCTCTATAACCTGTCTAGGGTACTGGAGGGTTCATGGGAGTTCGCTCATCCTGTCCAAATGTGTTTTGTAGATTTGGAGAAGGCGTTTGACCATGTGCCCCGTGGTGTCCTGTGGAGAATTTCCACAGGATTTCCTCTCTGCTCTTTGCAGATGATGTTGTCCTGTTGGCTTCATGGAGCCAGGACCTCCAGCACTGGAATGGTTTGCAGCCGAGTGTGAAGCGGCTGGAATGAGGGTCAGCACCGCTAAGTCTGACGCTATGGTTCTTGACCAGAGAAAGGTAGTTTGACCTCTCTGGGTGGGTGGAGTGCTCCTACCCCAGGTTGAAGAGTTTAAGGATCTTGGGGTCTTGTTTATGAGTGAGGGAAGATCTGAGCGTGAGATTGACAGGAGGATTGCTGCGGCGTCCACCATTATCCTGTACTGGTCTGATGTCGTGAAGAAGAGCTGAGCCAGAACCAAAGCTCTCAATTTACTGGTCGATCTTTGCTCCAATACTCACCTATGATCATGAGCTCTGGGTCATGATCCAAAGAACGAGGTCCTGGATACAAACGGCTGAAATGAGCTTCCTCCATAAGGTGGCTGGACGCTCCCTTACAGACGGGAGCAGAAGCTCGGTCACCCGGGAGGAGCTCGGAGTAGAGCCGCTGCTCCTCCACATCCAGAGAAGCCAGGTGAGGTGACTCGGTCATCTGGTCCTGATGCCTCCTGGACGCCTCCCTGGGGAGGTGTTCTGGGCATGTCACACTGGGAGGAGGCCCCGGGGAAGTCCCAGGAGACTATGTCTCTCGACTGGCCTGGGAACTCCTCTGTGTTCCCCCAGAGGAGATGGAGGAAGTGGCTGGAGAGAGGGAAGTCTGGACATCTTTGCTCAGAGTGCTGCCCCCACGACCTGGTCCTTGATAAGCGGAAGAAAATGGATGGATGGAAGTATTGGGGTGTAAGTGTGGGTTTTTGTCTGTGTGTTCTGTTGTTTACTTTGTTTTAGTATTTATCTCGTTATGTTTATCTTTTTGCACCATGAGTGAGAGGATGAGGACGCCCTTGTGATGTGAAACATTCTGTGTTGTAATATCAAGACCAGGGTTCAGCTTCACTGACCTCAGCCCCCTCAACCATCACGCAACCACATTATGGTCGTTTTACGTCAAATTCAGACTGAAGTTTACCTTGTGCACAGGACAGGTTTGCTGTGCGCTAAGGGCATAGGAGCAGTGTGCATTAGCGCACGTGTGCAGCTTAGAGGGAACAGTGAGGAACCGGAGAAGCTCTTCATCACTTGGACATCCACTGCAGAGAATTCACCCTGTGAGGTTTTTGACCCCCTGCTCCCTCTTCCTCAGCGTTGCCAGTACGGTGAAGCATGCCCTGTCGGTGTGGCTCAGCGTTCTCATCTTCAGCAACCGCATCACTGTCCTGGGCGCCACTGGGACCGTCCTGGTCTTCATCGGCGTCTTCCTCTACACCAAAGCTCGGCAGATCCAGAGGAGAACTCTGCTGGCTCTGATTGCAGAGCAGAACCTCAAACCCGGGCTGCAGGACCAGGACTTTCAGACCCCCCAGCCTCACTGAAGACACATTCCACACAGACCAGACCCCCCCAGGCTCTGAGCTGCCATCCGCCTTTGACCGTCCCAACTGGGGAGGCGGCTCCTACCTGCAGCAGCAACCACAAAAACCATTGGGGGGGTCGTCTCAGTGTGCTCTCTGTCATCTTTAGAATGGGGAGGGTCACTCTGCCACGGCTGGCTGCTTGACACATTTTTACACAGTGTGTGAACCATGGGGGGTCTTACTGCATTCCAGGAATGCTCCTCTTCTGCAGTTTATTTCTTAAATCTGGGGGGTCCAGTCTTCTAGGGAACGAAGATCATTGGATGTCTTTTTTTTTTTGCTTTCGTCCCCTCCCCATGGTGGTCTGTAGTAATCATGGTGGGGAGGTCAGCTGGACTGAGTCCATCGGAGTCCAGAACTGCCGTATATCCTCTGATGCAGAAATGGTTTCTGTTTCACAATAAAAGCTCCTTCAAAGCATCGTTTTCACCTGAATCCATAGCAGCTGCTGTTACAGACCCCCCTCGCCACAAGAACCAGGTAGGAGGGGGCGCAACAATCGTCTTGAAAGGGAGTCCAGATGAACAGGAGCATCAGCATGTTGGTGGAAGGTCTGGTTGAAGTTAGTCCCATTAGTACTCACACATCTGGGGGCGTCAGTGAGCTGTGCTCATGAACCATTCGCTGAGGCTTTGAACCAGCAAACAGCTGTGAGTGAAGAGGACGGACCTGCTGTTAGCTCCGGTAGGGATGAGGAGGAACATCCCAGGATGAAGATCTTCATCATTTGAAATGATTTCCTGTTTTGTCATGACCAACTATGGAACTACTGATGGGAAGAACGGTGATGATTGCTTTTTTTTCATGATTGTTTTCATATTAAACAGAACTAATGTAGAAACATGTTTGTATGAATCTGCTGCAGGTTGAACTCTGTTTTCTTATTGATCTCGTGGAAAACCAAGAAGCAACCCTCAGCAGCCCTATCTACTTGTGAAGACAAGTACATGGCTCTCGCCCTAACAATACGGGAGTGTATTTATTTGGAACAACTGCTGAAGGGTATAGAGTCACATGAGTACATCCTTTTGAACTTGTATATGTTGCATCTTGGGGATGTCATGAGGAGACGGTGCTGATTTTCAGACCTATGGTGATGATACACAGCTTTACATCACCGTGTCTCCTGATGACCTTTTACCTATTAATGCTCTTAAATTATACTTTAGACATAAGGTTTTGGATGGCAGAGAACTTCTGACAGCTCAATCAGGATAAAACTGAAGTTTTGATCATCGGTCTTGAAGACAAGAGAGAGATGGTTTTATCTAAGCTCAATAAATTTAAACCTTCTCACTGTGTGAGAAACTTGGGCGTTCTTTTTGACTGAGCTGAATTTTATTCCACATAATAAAAATGACATTAAGACAGGATTTTATCATCTTAAAAACATTACCAGAGTCCGTCCATTCCTCTCTCCTGCCAGCACAGAGGTGCTGATGCTTTTATTTTTAGTCCTTTGGATTATTGTTATGCTCTGCTCTCTGGTTTACCTAAAAAGTCTCTTTCAAACTTACAGAATTCAGCAGCACGAGTTTTGACGAGGACCAGGGGGCGGGAATACATTACATTCATTTTAAAATCTCTGCATTGGTTCCCTGTGCATTTCAGGAATCATCTTCCACACCATTTTGTCCCTTTTGGGGTCACAGGGCTGCCGGACCCTAACCTAGTCACTCATGGGTGAAGGCAGGGGACCCCCCTGGACAGGTCGCCAGTCTGTCCCAGGGACTACAATCACACACCCATGCACACTCACACCTAGAGACAATTCAGAGTGACCAATAAACCTTTGAAGCATGTTTTTGGACGGTGGGAGGAAGCCAGAGTCCCTGGAGAAAACCCATGCATGCACGTGGAGAACATGCACACTCCACACTGAAAGGTCCACCATTGGTGACACTGTTAAAAGTCCCCCAGCTGGGACTTGAACCGGGAACCTTCTTGCTGTGAGGCAAGAGCGCTAACCACTGAGATATATATATATATATAAAATGATAGTAAAATACTAAAAATAAATACAGAAAATAAGGTCTTAATATGGTTTTAATATATATATTGTTGTGTTTGTTTAATTTGAGAGTTTTACTATGACTTTAGCCCCAGTGTTTCCTGTAGGAATCTGTTGTGCCAGGGTTTGCTGGCTTGGTCTGGGGTCGTTGCCAGGGTTGTCACTCTTGCTTCATAAATAAAGTTTGATTTGATACAATAAAACAGTTGTTTATGAGGACAACCAGGGGACTGTTGCACTTGACAGGAACCCTGTGAGCAGACAAAGGTGTAAGGATGTAGATGTAAAATATCATTTTATCAGATTCACCATAAGAGATGGAAAGATGTCACTTGTCAACTGCCCCACAGAAGACATGGTTGCAGACATTATGACCAAACCCATCACCAACCTGAATGCTTGACATACAAAATGTCTGTTTGTTTGGGTCTGTTAACAAAAATAATCCAATGAATGGCTGAAGAAAAATGTGGCTATCCGTCGTGATTTCGTCAGAATTATTCTGCTGCAGGTAGGCAAAAGGTATAAGCCTATGTTGTAGCAGTAAACCTGCTAACCATTCAATTCAATTTTATTTATACTGTATAGCCCAATATTACAGCCATAGCCGTCTCTTTGGACTGATTATGAATATATTGCAAGAAACAAAAATAATTATTAAACATGTAAAAGTAAACAATAGCTGGTTGTTAAACAGACTAAGCTGAACAAACATCTCTGTCCTTACACCCTCCTTCGCGGTGAGGAAAAACAAAAAAAAAACCTCTTTTTTTGGGGGAAAAAACTAAGAAACCTCAGAGTTTCCCACATGAAGGAGAGATCCTCAACCCCGGACGGACAGGTGATGCACTAGAACTATTAAAGAAAAGTGAGCTTAATTAATTCTATAACTACATGGTTGAATAACAAGTATATGTCTAATAAACAAACACGTCAAGATAAACAGCTACAAGTTAAGATAACAGCTAAATATTAAATAAACAAAGACATGTTTGAATAGTGTAGCAGATGGGCTTCATCCAGTAGGAGTTGTGGAAACGGATGGGGTTGCTGGAAGCGCCAAGGCGAGGTCACAGCCAAAGACAGGAGCACAGGTGAGGCGAGGTCGCGGCCAAAGACAGGAGCGGGAAGAGTCAAAGGCGAGGTCACAGCCAAGGACAGGAGCACAGACGATCCACCTGGAATCAGAAATCTCTCCCACTCCCCCGTAAGGGTGTGGGAAAGAGGGACAACATGTGAACCGCACTGCACCAAACAGAGGCATGATAAACCAAATAAAACCATTGACTGGACCGCACAATCCTGGATACGATGACTGATCGCCTTGGAGTACACACCGGCCTGAAGATGAAGCAATTTGACTTTTTTTTCATTAGCACTGGATGAGAGCTCAGACCTGCAGGACACTGCAGCACAGCTGCTCAGTTTCATTAGTGAAGTTTAGAGCAAAATTTGATGTCAGAGAAGCTGCAACCCTCCAAAGTCTCAAAGGATGAGATGGCAGTCTATTTCTTGGTTAAACTTTTCAAATGTAATAGTATTACTTTTTCTGACTTTTTTCTTGTGGTCGTTTTTTTTATTTCATAAATAGTGGTTTATTTTATTAATAGAATTATGAATGAAGGAAGGAACTTAATTCATTTATCCCTTCCCAGCTGCCTCTGGATACCAAAAGGCTTCTGTGATAAAACGCATCTGCAGTTGTGCTGTGACCTAAGTAATGTGTTTTTTATAGCGGATGTGCAGAAATTCAGAGTATTTGGTCCATAACAGGCCGTAATGGTCCGTACAGGTCCGTATAGTCCATAACAAAGTGTTAACTTACAGCAGATGACTCAGGGAGTTTCATGACAGCTTCAGAGGAAAGAAAAACAAAAGAAGTTTAAAATCAGACAAATTAAACATATCAGAGAAGAAAGAAGTTCTGTGGCCCTCACAAAGTTTGGAAACTCCAGCCCGGGGGCCGAATGCTAAACTACCCGAATAAATGATCCTTATTCATGTTTTATTTCCCTGTAATTATGGACTCTCCCCATAGATGGCGCACTACAAAGAATATGACTCATGTTTAGCTGTGTTGTGCATCCATATGGTGTTAGAAGATTTGTTGTGTTTCCTTTTTCCCATCATTCAAACACCACATAAACGGAGCATTTTTCTGAGTTTGTGTTTTACACATTAAGTCATTGGTGCAACGGTCTCTAAAATGAGAACAAAAGCCACAGTTTGGGGAAAAAAAACTTAAATATGTTCTCCTTTAAAAAAGATATCACTAATGTTCAATCAAAATCACAGCGAGCTGAGAAAACGATTGGAAGAGAATAGGGTGAAGAAAAGGAGGAGGACATCATTCAGGTGAAAGTGCAGCTGACTGTAACCCCTCCAGATGAGAGGCATCTGTCTTACCACACATTTAATCATGTGGTCAAATAAACTGGACCTGAAACACTGCAGCCTGTTCAAAGACTCCCTGCACAGGTTGGACGGCAGTCCCACCCCAGAGAACAGAACTGCTCCGTGGAGGGGCTGATAACAGGGCAAAAGAGACAACCTGAGGGGTCAGCATCCAACCACATGGAACTGAACATCACTATGATTAAGGACCTCATCCTAGACTTCAGGTGCAAAAGACTGCTCTTATCTCTTAGGTGGAGAAGCGTCCTTCAATATCTTCATCTGTGCAGGCCTCTCCTGGTCAGCCAACACCTCAGATCTGGTCAAAGGGGTCCAGCAGGAGCTACACATTCTAAGGGAGCTCAAAAAGCAGCAATTCCACCCAAACCTGCAGGAGACCTTCTATCAGTCCACCATCGGGAAGATGCTGGTCGGAAGATGTACCATCAGGATGGCGTGGTCCTCCAGCTGCACAGAGGCTGACAGGAAGAGGCTGAGACGGAGACAGACACCACTGCTTCCCCCTGGACTCGGCCTTTCATAACCAGGGTACATCTTACTGTCTAAGAGGAAGCTCTGAAGGACAGTAGCCTCCGGGTTCTCCCTCCGGCAGCCCTCTAGCCGAAGTTTCAGGTCCACATCTTCTAGAACAAATATCCAGGGACACTTTATTTCCCAAAGCCATCATCACTTTCAACTCAAATCTGCTGTGGAAATGACAGATTTGCTTTTTGTTTTGTCACTAACATGGACTGAACAGAAAAGAACATTCACTTCCGTTGGGCTCTGTGCTGTGGGTGAAAACCAGATTCACTTTAGGAGTTTTTACGTTTCATTTATTTTATTTGCTGTTTTAAATTTATTTGCACTGTAATAAAAACTTCGACACTGCGTTTGCGCTTTGTGACGCAATCTTCGCGCGACTACAGTGACGTCAGTTTTGTGCGCGAGGAAGAAAGGAGAGCAGTGAAAAAGATTTGTTTGTTTTTGTTGATGCAATGGTAGACACTCTGGTTCATTTAGCGCATCGTGGTGTTTTAACGTACAGAAACAGTGTACTGAAGATTGGAGGGATAAAATAAAACAACCCGAACCGAAGAACACAAAAAAAACCTTTTAAAAATGACAACTTTAACGCGCCAGGACCTGAACTTCGGACGAGGTACGGATCCACACAACCCAACCCGACCGCGTTTTCTTCGGAACGGTTCGGTTCTCCGCTTTGATTGTGTCTGATCTGCTTCTGAAATTATTCCGATTCGAGACGGAACCAACGGACTGTGGCCGCTTAAGACCAGGTCCTGTTCTAGAACTACCAGCCTAGATGCTCAAACCTGAACAACTTATTCTTTAATTTGTAAAGAAAACATGAAACTTAGATTCTGATTTGATTCATGACGACGTGCTTCAGATTGACGAATTGACCAAAGGAACGTTCCAGTTTGGTGCAGTTATTTCATGTCTAGAATATACTTGAATCCTGCGTATGTGTGAACGCAGTTCCATGTCTGTTCTCTGCTGTGTAAAGAATTCATTGCACAGACACACCAGCGTCCCGGCAGGTCCGGTCTCAGCAGCTCTGCCTTTTTTCCAGTGGTTGCTGATGTTCTGTGCGAGTTCCTGGAAGTTGCTGTTCATCTCATCCTTTACGTCCGTGAAGTTTATCCCTCTGGGATTTTCCAGAAGAGGAAAAAGTACAACGTCCCTGTGCAGGTACGGCTGGCCGCTGCCTCAGGGACATCTGGTCTGTGATCTCAGTGACGTCTCTGTTCCTTCTTACAGATGTCCTGTCATCCGGATCTGAATCAGTACATCCAGGACACTCTGCTCTGCATAAAGCCTCTCATTGAGAAGGTACGAGTGGTCCTGCAGGAATCCAGAGAGGAGACCGTGGCGTGCAGGAAGCAGTGACATTCTCCTGTCGTTCCAGAATGATGCAGAGAAGGTGGTGGTGGTCATCATGGACAAAGACCATCGTCCCGTTGAGAGATTTGTCTTTGAGATCTCCCAGCCCCCCCTCCTCTCCATCAGGTTTGTTTTGACCTTTTCTTCTGACTTTGAAGAAGCTTCCGGTCTCTGATGAAGACGTCTGCTGTTTGCTCGCCGCAGCTCGGACTCTTTGCTGTCCCATGTGGAGCAGCTGCTGAGGGCCTTCATCCTGAAGATCAGCGTGTGTGATGCTGTTTTAAGCAGTAACCCCCCAGGTAAGATTCCTTCATTCAGGAATGGAGGAAAAATGTTTTTATTAAAAGCAAAGATGAAAAACATCATGCGTTTGATGTTTGTTAAGTTTTGCTCCACATTTAAATCTCATAACCGAACTAAAAATCCCCAAATTCCATCCATGTTTACCCACAAGTATGTAACCAATTGTTAACTAAAGAAACTAATGAAGACTGAGGAAAAAAAATGTCAGAACAAGGATTTTCACTGGACTCTTTAAAATATTTCCAAACATTACAAAAATGAGAGAAAATAAACATTTAAAATACCAAATGCAGAAATCTTTCAGTAAATGCTCATGTGAGCAGGATAAAGTAGATCCAATAAAACTGTACATGTAAATGACGAGAGAGGTCTTAAAATAACCCTTAAGTTCAATTTTCAACCTTCAGTCCAGAGTTCCTCAGAGAAGGAACATCATGTGGAAACCGTGGTGTTTTGGGGCTTCAGTGAACGGCTGCATGAATGCCAGACAGGATGAAGCTGCTTCTAAACGAGGCTGCACTTTGTTCCTCCATGTTGGAGCTTCAGCTGCAACACCTGTAGCTGAAGCTCAGGCGAACGTCCGTCCGGATGACCCTGAGGCGACCTCTCTGTAGACAAAGGTCAGAAAGTGCAGAGAGGGAATGGTGGGATGATGGGAGTACAGCAGCAGATTAGAGATTATGGCAGGAATATGGGGGTTTGTTTTAGGACAGAGCTGCATGCTGCTCAGAGGAGATGACATCTTCATCTCTGCTACCTCCAGTTCTGCATCCTGTCTTTTCCTCCGTACCACTGTGTCTAGGCTCAACATTGTGGGGCGGTCGTGGTGTAATGGTAGGGCGGTCAGCCTCTGATCGGAAGATTGCAGGTTCAATTCCCACATTGCCCACCCATGTGTCGAAGTGTCCTTGGGCAAGACACTGAGTCCCACATTGCCTCTGATGGAAGGTTGGCTCCAGTGTTCAGCAGTGAAGCCGCCATCAGTGTGAATGGGTCTGTGACTGTAAAGCGCTTCGGCCTTCAATGAAGGTAGAAAAGCACTAAATAAGTATACACCATTTACCATTTGAGCTGAAACTCTTCTATCACACATCACACCTGACACTTTTCTCCGCCCATTCCAACCTGCCTGCTCTAACTTCTTCACTTTTTTTCTACTCTCTCCATTAATCTGGACTGTTGACCGTAGATACTTCAAATCCTCCTCCTTTCTCTCTTCTTCCTGTAACCTCACTCTTCCTCTTGGGTTCCTCTCATTCACACACATGAACTCCGTCTTGCTGTGGATAACCTTCATTCTTCTCTTTTCCAGATCAAACCTCCACCTCTGTAGCTTCTCCTCTATCTGTTCTCTGCTCTCACTATAAATCACAGTATCGTCTGCAAACATCATAGTTTATGGTGATTCCTGTCTAACCTCCTTTGTCAGTCTGTCCATCACCATTGCAAACAGGAAGGGGATCAGAGCTGATCCCTGATGTAATCCCTTCTCCACCTTGAACTCCTCTGTCACTCCTACAGCAAACTTCACCGCTGTCTTCCAGTCCTCATACATGTCCTGTTCTAACATACTTCTGTCCCTCCAGACTTCCTCATACAAAACCCCAGTTCCTCTCTGTCATAAACTTTCTCCAGATCTACAAAGACAGACCAGACTCAGTCTGTAGCCAGACCACAGACTGAGAAGAAATTCTGTTGTTGGGGTTTTCTTAACATCAGCAAGTTCCTTCATCCTCTTGAGGAACTGTGGGAAATTGAGGATTTTAAAAGTCAGCACGGATGAGAAACAAGACTTAGATGAAGAAGGGTAAAGCAACCCAGATGTGTATGGCAATCTTTCAAGGCTTGGCAACAGGACAGCGACAAAACCTGACCCGACACTGTTTGAAGAGCTGCAGCTCCTTATGAAGGCAGGCACACAGTAAATCATCTGATTCCACTGCTGAAGTGAGCTGCCAAGGTGGATGGGCTCAGAAACATGACGCCATGACGGCTCCAGTAACAACTCTCTCACTTCTAAGGATGTTCATCCTCACTGGAGGATAAAGCTGCTTCACTTAAAGCAGCAACAGATTGATTCATAAAGTGTGTTGATTTGGAGACAGCGCTGTTGTTTAGACGCTGATGCTATGATGCTAGCTTGTTAGCCGCTAATGCTACTGCAAGCTGTTCTGTGTGATCACAGAACGGTTTAAAGTTGGACAGTATTTTCACGGACAAGCCTTTAAGACGCAGCATATAAATACAACAAGATTATTTCATAGGACATTCATAAAACAGTATTTTCTAAAAAATAACAGGATTGAATCCTCTATTTTAGCAGCGTCTGTGTAGAATTACAGTCTGTGTTACACTGAAAACTGTGACCTGTCAGATGTTGTGCTCAATCCTCCCACCTCTTTAAAGCTGCAGCTTTAATTTCAATAATAATAAATAATGATAATAACCCAAAACGCTTTACTGTTTTCAGGCGTTTTTTGTTCTGATTTGTGATAAAATGTGATCATCTGGAGGCAGAATTAGGAAATCTCTACTAAATCTGTCCTTGTTTTCTCAGCATGTTGAGTTTACAGTTTGGTGACAGTAAAGACACGTTCATACCATTTAGAAATGACTTTGATGCTATTTCATTTTCCTAAAAAAAATATCAGACATTTTTCAAAAAAGTAAAATGTCTAAGATATTACTGTGTAAAATAGTGTTCGAATTTGGCTGATAAATATATTTTTGAACCCCACATTGCCTCTGATGGAAGTTTGGCACCATTGTTCGGCAGCAGAGCCACCATCGGTGTGTGAATGGGACTGTGACTGTAACGCCTTATACCATTCACACCTGAGCCATCCAGCTGCTTTTATATAGTTATAATTATAGTGGTGATCATGACAGTTCTGACCACACACGGGTTGAGTCCAAGGCTGGATGTTTCTGCAACAGAAGACACACAGAAGATGGTTTTTATTTGACCCAAAAACAGAGGAGGAGGAGACCAAGCGTGGGCCAGAGGAATGGCATTAATGGAACAAAGTCAAGTCGAGTCAAGATGGCGCCTGTGCGGGGCTTTGCTGCGGCTCAACTGCTACTTTGCCAACTTCCAGCGTTCATTATATCTATCGATGCTGCCATATCAGCCCTAACACCCTGTGATTGTGCTTCTGCTGCTTGGACGTACAATCGTGAGTCTCTCCTCTGCATCAGAGAATGGATGGAACTCCTCTTTTATGACCGGTCCAGCTACAAACGAACTTTCCCTCCACCATTTCGGTGCTCCACCACCTCACCAGAATACCTGATGCTGGCACCCAGGTAGTCCCAGGTTCAAAGAACCGAGTGAGGAAAAGAGGCTCCAGGGCTGGGCTTCAGGAAGTGTAAGGCTCGGCCCACTGCGTCTCTCATTTGGATAGCAGAACTCGCTACAGGTGGTTGAAGCCTGTTCCCCTCTAGCACAACAAAGCCTCACCGCCGCCTCTACAATCTGCCCCAGCTGATTACCTGAAACCACCACGGCATCCGTGATAATAGTGCTGCTTGGATCTCAGAGCCACTTTGGCCTCCTGGGGACTAAGAAACCTCAGAGTTTCCCACATGAAGGAGAGATCCTCAACCCCAGACGTACAGGTGATGCGCTAGAACTATTAAAGAAAAGTGAGCTTAATTCATTCTATAACTACATGGTTGAATAACAAGTATATGTCTAATAAACAAACAAGTCTAGATAAACAGCTACAAGTTAAGATAACAGCTAAATATTTAAATAAACAACGACATGTTTAACTGTGTAGCAGATGGGCTTCATCCAGCAGGAGTTGTGGGAACAACTGGGTTTGCTGGAGGAGCCAAGGCGAGGTCACAGCCAAAGACAGGAGCAGGAAGAGCCAAAAGCGAGGTCACGGCCAAAGACAGGAGCACAGACGATCCACCTGGAATCAGTAATCTCTCCCGCTCTCCCGTTGGGGAGTGGGAAAGAGGGACAACACGTGAATCGCACTGCACCAAACAGAGGCATGATAAACCAAATAAAATAAAGCATTGGCAGATGGCAAGTGATGTAATGAAGATTGCAGGTGGGGGAAGTGGGGGTGGGAGAAGGATACAGACCGGGGTTAGGGTAGGGTAGAGGAGAGAGGAAGGGGGGAGTGTGTAGGAGGCAGACGAAGAGTGAGTAGGAGCGAGTAGAGCCAGTGTGGTAAACTTCATTACAGTTGGTGAGGTAGAGGAGCAGTAAGTTAAATAATCTCTGATTGCTAGCTAGCCTGGCAATAATCCTGTCCAAAGAGGAATGTTTTAAGTCTAACTTTGAATGTAGAAACTGTGTCAGGCTCTCTTACATGAGCTGGGAGCTTATTCCATAAAACAGGAGCTTGGTGGCTAAAGGCTCTACCTCCAACTGTGCTTTTAGAGATTCTAGGAACCACAAGCAGTCCTGCATTTAGTGAGTGAAGTGTTCTGTTTGGTTGGTAAGGCTCTATGAGATCTTTAATATAGGATGGGGCCAAACCATTCAAGGCCTTATAGGTTAGCAGGAGGATTTTGAACTTGATTCTAGATTCAACTGGGAGCCAGTGAAGTGAAGCTAATACAGGAGTAATGTGTTCTCTTCTGCTGGTTCCTGCTAACAATCTAGCTGCTGCATTTTGAACAAGCTGAAGACTTTTTAAAGAACTTTTAGGACAAGCTGCTAGCAAAGAGTTACAGTAATCCAGCCTAGACGTAACAAATGCATGGATGAGTTTTTCAGCATCACTTCTAGATAATATGTTTCTGATCCTAGAAATATTGTGTAGGTGAAAAAAATGCAGTTTTACAAGCCTGTGATATGTGAGCCTTAAATGATAAATCCTGGTCAAATAAAACCCCCAGGTTTCTAACTGTGGGATTGGAGGCTATATTTACACCATCCAGGGAGACAACTGAACAGGTAGGGCATCTCTGAGGTATTTTGGACCTAGTATAATGACCTCAGTTTTTTCTGGGTTTAGGAGGAGGTCATTAACTGCCATCCAAATCTTGATGTCACTAATGCAGGCACTAAGTTTCTCTAAGCGGTCATTCTGGTCAGGTTTAATGGATAGATACAACTGTGTATCATCCGCATAACAGTGAAAATTAATCCCGTGTTTCCTGATTATGTTCCCTAGAGGCAGCATGTAAAGCATAAACAGGATGGGTCCTAGGACTGAGCCCTGTGGGACTCCGTAGCTAACTCGACTATAATGGGAGGAATGTCCATTTACATGAACAAACTGGTACCTATCAGATAAATAGGATTTAAACCATTGAAGGGCAGATCCTCTGATCCCTATGTCATGCTCTAGTCTCTGGAGTAAGATGCTGTGGTCTATAGTGTCAACGGCTGCGCTAAGATCTAACAGGACCAGAATAGAGATTAGTCCCTTTTCTGTGGCCAGTAACAAGTCATTAGTGACTCTAACTAGTGCAGTTTCAGTGCTATGGTGAGGTCTGAACCCTGACTGGAAATCTTCAAAGAGGCTATTGTCCTGTAGGTGGCAGTATAGCTGTTTAACTACAACTCTTTCTAATATCAAATCCCGCTGTTGGTCCCTCACGCATGTTTTAAAACCAGAGGACACCATTCTTTTAAAGCTATGGCACCCAGACTGTGGAATCAACTCCCACTTTTTCTACGTTCGCTGGACTCTTGACGTTTTTAAAAGACAACTCAAAACCCATTTTTATCATCAAGCTTTCCAGCCCCACTGAGTGGCCTCTGTCTGGTTGACTGTATTTTATAATTTTATGTGCTTTTAAATATGCTGTAGTTTAAGTTTTTTTTACATATTTGTATGTGTTGTTTTATTCCTATTCTGTAAAGCACTATGTGACTAGTGTCTGGGAAAGGTGCTATATAAATAAATGTTACTTACTCACTTACAAAACACAATCTATCACTACACTAAAACAAACCCAGCAAGCAAAAGTCTCACTGACTTCTCTACTAGAAGGGATCCAAAACATACAATAGGTGGCACCAACGGACTTACCTAGTGTGTATAAGATAAGATAAGCAATGGGAGGTGTACAGTGTACCCTGTCTCACCTGTCAACAAACCTTCCACACACTGAGCTGCACACAAGCATTCACAAAGTGGGCTGAGAAGCAAGAGAGAGCTCTGGTGCAATGGTAGACCAGTTGACCTCTGATCAGAAGATTTGAAGTTCCACCTTGCCTGCCCATGTATCAAAGTGCCCTTGGACAAAACACTGGTTAGCGCCAGAGTTCAGCAGTGGACTCGCCATTAGTGTGTGAATGAGACTGTGACTGTAAAGGGCTTTAGGTCTTCAAGGAAGGTAGAAAAGCACTATACAAGTAAACGCCATTTAGCATTTGGAAAGTTCATCAGACTGCCACCAGGTGTTTTCTCTCAGTAAATGCAGAGGAGAACAGTGAAAATCTCTGCATGCAACAATGATGTTCATGTTTAACAGGAGCTGGTTTACGTCATTTCTTTGTATTAGAGTATCATCCAGACAGATCTGGTCTTTATCTTAGACTAGGATCTCCATGGGCTTTGGGTTGGACCCTGGCTCTTTAGCATCACAGCACAGACAGCAGCTCTGAGCCTGACTGATGGACAGTTGTCTTTTTTACTGCAGGGTGTTTGTTCTCTGTGCTCGTGCACACCAGAGATGCTGCAACACGCAACATGGAGAAGGTCCAAGTCATGAAGGTCAGTATGAAGCCCTCACTGTGCAGCCGTGTGAAGTCTGCTGCATTTGCTCCGGCGTCTGCGTGCTGTGAATGACGGGTGGAATTTTCCTGTCAGGATTTTCCGTGGATCGTTGCTGATGAGCAAGAAGTCCACATGAAGGAGCCGAGACTCATTCCTCTCAAGTCCATGACCTCAGACATCATCAAAGTGAGATGTTCATCTGATGCTAACAGATGAAACCCAGTTGAACAGTTTGTGGTGAGTTGGACTGTAGCACCTCCTGTTGTTTCCATTTTTCAGATGCAGCTTTACGTGGAAGAACAAGCCCAGAAGACGTAGCCTTGGCTCTCTTAGAATGTGATGTTCTGTGACATCAACTCATAAAGACGGTTACAGAATCCGTTGGACCCTACACCTGTTTCTCCAGGGTCCGACAGATCTGCTGGTGTGGTTGTCTTCACTGGAAGACAGCAATTGGGTCTTATTTGATCAGTGCTGCAGTGATGTCACAGTTCTGGATCAAAGCTTCTGAATGTTGCAGAGTCCAGTTTTCTGTAATCTACTGTGCTGTCTTGATGACTGCTGAAATCTCTCCGCCATCAAACTTCCAATAAACTATGAGACAATTTTGGTTTGTTCTGACTTTCAACTGTCTAGTTCATTTCAATTCTGCTGTAAATCCTTCTGGATTCAGCTGCATGTGTGGACCTGAAGGACCTGCTGCTGAATGTTTGAAGAAAACTGATCAAACTCTGATGTGTGGTTCTTCCGCTGTGCACATACAAGAACATCAGCCTCTGCCAGAGTGCAATAACCTCTGCTATCTGCTGTGACTCAGCGCTATGTGACCTTTGCTTTGGAAGCACAGCAGCTTTCCTGAAGCCAGAGTAGAGGAGCATGAGAACGGGGAACACCATGACCTGGCAGCTTTGAAGCTGCCACGTTCCAAACAGAAGATGTTTTCATTCGTTACATCGCTTCTTCCAACTTCCTACTTCCTGCCACAGTGGCTGACTCTGGACACTAATCCCCTGGATGGTTTACTTCAAGGTGGGGGTCCCTGGATCGTTCCTCCTGGCGCCAGCATGTCCTCCAAGAGCTCTAAAGGCTTTGATGTTGTGTCCTTCCTGCAGGGCTGGTGGGAGCATGTGGGACCTCAGTGCTGGTCTCTCTGCTGAGAGTCCACTTCCTGTTGGAGGAGACGTGAGGATGCTTCCCTTTATCTCGAGGTGCGGTTTTCATTGTTTGTCATTCTGTCTCATTGGTTAAATGTTCTCAGCTGGAGAGCGAAAGAAGATGAAAGCTCATCCACCGCTCATCTAAGGAGAGTTCAAAGTAGACTATCTGGACTGCTCTGGTTTGCTTTGGTGACCAGCATCCTGGCTGTGGTGGGGTCCCGCGTGGCATCGCTGGTGGTGCTTGAGTTTAGCCTTCGAGCCGTTTCTGGATTGGTTACTGCCGGACAGGTGAGGCAGCGGATTCACTTTCTGTTTACGATGTGGCTCTGCCTCTTGCTTGTGCTGCTTTTAAAAACCCTTCTGCAGGAATTTCAAAGGAAGTAAAGAGATTTGAAAATGCCCAAGTGTTTCATCCCATCAGAATCTGTTTAATGATGTCTCCAGGTGTGAAGTGGCTCAGCAAGCATCTTTTTAGTGATCATTTCTGTTATTTCCACCACATCCCTCTGACTGTTGCTGCATTTGTCCTCTGTTTCCCTGCAGGAACCCAGGACCTTTCTGCAGCAGTTGCTCTTGCAAAGCCAGTTCTCTGTGGGCTGTGCTCTGACCTGTAGTTTGCACTTCCTCCACGAGGGGGCAGCCCAGCGCTGGCTGTGCCTGCTCTTGGCTGTAGCTCTCAGCTGGTTTCTGTCACGGCAGGCCACCAAACTTTGGCATCATGTCAGTGCTTTGTATGAACTGCACAGCTCGCAGGGATACTGCGGCGTCTGCATCGGCCTCCTCACCTCAGGCAGCTCTCTGCTGCCCCTGCTGGCCAGGGCTACATCCATCACCTTCTTTGTGGCTGTGCTGGCTGCAGTGTCCATCATTAACCAACAGTTTCTGTCTGCAACCGAGGCGCTTAGGTTTTGGACACCATTGACCATCTGCTACACACTGCTGGTCGTGTACATGCAGGGTGAGGAGAGCCATGCGTTCACTACAGCACATCTTTATAAAATACGTTTACTTCAAAAAGCCTACGATCTCAAAGTAAGAGAAAATAGATTTGAACTGAATGTCTGATGTTCTTCATGCTCATTGATTTGGTTTATTTCAAGCATAAACTGTGGATAATACAAGGTCATAAAAAAAATCACACAGAATTGTCAAACTCATTACAGAGATAATGAAATGAATTAAAAAAGGAATAAACAGACAAAAAGAGACTCCCTTTAGTCCCATTTGATTCATTAAATATAGTAAATATTAACTAAAGTCAAGTAGAATTTGACTGATTGCTTCATAAGGAGTGGGAAGAAGTGAACTTATATCATTCCACCCCTGCTAAGTGACTTCTTTTAAAGTTCAGCATAGTTTTCATAATCTGGTTCTGATCAGATCAAGTGCAGTTTTTTTTCAAGTAACAAAGTTGAGTGCTTATTGATTAATCTAAGAAAATATAATTTCAGTCAACATGAATAACACATCATCTAACAGATACGTGATACTCATTAATGAGAATACAATTTCATATTGATCCAGAAATCATCCCTACATTTATCATCTGATGTCTTGGTCCAGCAGAAGAGCAGCATCGTCTGCCGGGCAGCCAGGCTCTTCTCAACACGGTGGTGGTGCGTTTGGGGGGTTTGATGGTCCTAATGCTGACTGTGGGACGATGGGCAGATGTGTTTCACATCGTTATGTGTTTTCTGGGTGAAGCTAGTTGTTTGATTCCCACCATGGACCTGCTGGATGCTTCTTCCTCAGAGGTTGGTGATCCTGACAGTTGATGTTTTCGATGCCTGAATGATGGAGAACTTCTCTCCTGTGATCCACGACAGATTCAGGTTCAAACCATCTAAATTAGAAATAACAGAAAAAACAACATTTTGTTGTTGCCACAAGTCGGCTACACGGGCTCACAGTAAGAAGGGCCAGGTTCAAATCCCAACTATGTGGAGTTTGCACGTTCAGACTTTTTGTCAATCACCAGGTGTCTGCAAAGCAGAAAGCATCCTTTTCTTTTATTTCTTCTCTAATGTATCGATTAATTAATCTTTTTGATAGATTTAATAAATCTATATATTTTTATTGTCCTTTTTTGCTTTTATTGTTGAAATACAAATAAAAACAAATAATCAATCAATAAAGAGTTCTAGCAGGAAGAACGCTCTCTTAAAATATTTTAGTGACTGTAGATTGGAGGGAAACATTGACCCCTTAAAGCCTACTGATGCAACGATGCATCTAACCCTTTTGGCTCCAAAATGGCCTGAATTTAGCATCTGCTTGAAAGCAAAAATGTGTTTTTTTCAGAGTTGGAAAAATATTCAGGCTCCAAGAGCGTCTGACCTCTAATCACTGGTTGGGTTCTGCCTACCCAGATATGTTCTTGGGTAAGAGCCAGAACCCTGCGTTGCCCTGGGGGCTTGGCAAGCGCTGGTGCGTGGCAGCTCTGCCTCCATCGCTATGTGAGTAAGTAAATGGGGGGGTATTTAATTTAAAGTGGTGCGCACAGCGGCGGGTGAGGCAGCAGCAGCCCGTGCCTCCCCAGCGCCGCACATGCTGACTGAAGTAGCTGCTGACGCATGCGCTTTACTAATTCGGTAAATTAGCTGAGAATGTGACACCTTGGCTAAAGAATAATAGGATTAAAGGTAGAAATTCAAGTGCAGCCGTCCAGTTACTCTTTCATATGTATAGCATCATTTTCTAAATAGAGGAATACATTTTTAAACCCCTAAACTCAAGAATTTGTTTAAATAATTCACTGGTAGTGATCTCCACCGAGACAGAAAGACTTTTCAAACTGAAGAAAGAAAAAGAAGACTTCTACAAACAGGTTATGAATGAGTTTCTTCAGAAGAGACCATAGACAGAAAACAAGGGAGAGACACACGGACTTCATTTAGAACTAAAAGTAAGTCAATAAAAACCATTTTGGTGATTTTTTTCCTCTGTTGCAGTTTGTAAATGGGAAAAAATGTTGAAATTTGAAACAACACACTTTAACTGCTGCCAATCAAATGGTGAATAAGCTTCTCTGTAGGGTTCATGTTTGTGAATCTGACTGATGACATCAGAGCCTCACCAGCCGTGAACCTCACCGCACGTCACTGAAAGGAGAGCTTTTCATGCATCGTCATAGTTAATAGACCATTGGGAACGCTTTTAAAATAGATAAAACATATAGTTGGAGTGGAACTGAAAGAAAAGTGCTGAGTTCCTTAAACTGAATTCTATATTTTATCATGCACTAACAATGACACTTATTGAGTAAATGCCACTTCTCTGTTGTGTGTACAGAATGAAGATTTCAGTGGCGAGAAAGACCATCGGCGAAGATCACAGAGACGTCACAAATAAACTTGTACTGTGATAAAGTATGTTTTGAAAATAATAAATTCCTGGTTGTCGTTTGTTTACATAATTACAGCTCTGGATGTAAGTTAGCCTTACATGTAGATACTTTCAGTACTTTCAGGAGGTTTGTTTTCCAAAGAATTTGAGTTTCCCCAGACTCAGGGGTCCGGTTTCCACCAGTGTTTGTATTAAAAATGTACTTTTCCCTATAGGTATTAAATGCAGCTTTTTTTAAAGGGACTGGAGTTAAAATGAAATTTGTTTCAAATGAAGACGATCAAATATTCACACCCATTTGAATTGTATAGGAATACACCACAGACAGAATGTTTGTGTTCCAAAGTGATATTTGCACAGTTTGGCGGCTGAGTTTCCTAAAACGGGGAAACTGATATCTTAACAGCTTTCCCTCGTTTCATCCTTTACTGACCACTTCAACTGATTTCTGGCTGGTTAGGGGGTCGGCTTCTTGCAGTCTCGCCGGATTTCAGTCTGTTTTTAAGCCGAAGCAAAATGGCGGATGGAGTTGTAATACAAAATGGCGACGGACAAAGAAGTGACACGCAGAGCGGCTCGAAGTCTTTACAAAGAGAGTCGTTAAACAAACGTAAGAAATCCCGCGGGATTATCGCTTCGTGTGGCGTTCCGCACAGACTTTCACGGGACGCATTTCTGGGCTTAAATGCTGCGGTATCTGCACCGCAAACATCCCTGTTGGACGTCGGTGTTTGGAACCCAGGCGTCTCAGGATTTGAGACCAACATCTCCCAAAACGTGTTATTTATTCCCCATCGTAATCCAACATGGATGCCGACTTTTAGTTTGGTCGAGCCATCAAGTGAGAGATTGTATTCTCTGGATGGAGAGACTTGAACAGAAGCATCTCCCACTTAGGGGCGCGCTGGTCGGACGCAGCAGGCGGACAGACTGCGTCCCGCCGCCGCCTCCGACCGGCTGATCTGGCCTCGTCTGATAGGCACACGACGCGCATGCGCACAGTGCTTCCCTTCGTCTGGGACTGCATCTTGGCGCAGGCGCACTTCTGATTTGGAAGTTCCATTTATAGTAACAAAGCAGGGAAAGTTTGCGCCTTAGAAACTACGCTTTTCCGGAACATGTTTATCTATTACGTTTTTCATTTTTAAACGGGACATTCAGCTAGTCTTTCTGGTATCACGAGAAATCAAAGTACTGCAATAAAATACTACGTCATCAGTTGAACCTTACTTTCACTTCATTTCAGAAACATCTAAAAATACTTGAGACAAATGGACCAACGGTTTGGTAAAATCTTATTTAAAATGTCCTTTTAGGTCATCTCCCCTCAGCACCTTTCATCAGTGTTCCCGGCAACCTTTGGACGTGTTTGTGTTACTCATTAACCTACAGTGGAATTTAAGATGGGCCAAAGTTCCCGGCTGGCTGTCTCTTTGGCTTTATGTCTTATTACCGTGACACGAGGCATCAACCAAACTGTTAATTCAAGGCTAAAGAAGGAAATCAAATATTATATAGTCCACCCCAACAACTCGCAGTTTCAGTCCTAAAATGTAAATAATCTAACAACTCATTTCTCCTGTGTGATTAAGACTTTAGTGAGGAATCCTACGTTTGCTTAACGTTTGCTCGTGCAGTTCTACATTACAAGCATTGCTCGATTATACAAACAATTCACTACAAACAATACATTTTTACTAATTACATTTGTCAAATGTCAACCGAGTGAAGTATTTGTTTGTGTGCAGAGGTCCAAGCTGCTCTAAAGATGGCTCATTTTGAACTTACAGAAACATCTATTGATCTAACTGGGTTATTCAGAAGGAATGAGAGCCCTGTTCTTCGACGCTTTCTAATGACATTTAATTGGTGTGAAGGTAATGTAGTTCGGTTTGGTTTTTCTGTGCTTTTTTTGGATCATGTCACCAGCTTTAGGTTGCTAGTCATCCACAGCGTCTTCATTTCACTTCTTTGTCTTCAGTGTCTTTAAGTTTCTGGTTTTCAAGTCTTCTTGTCAGGTCATCTGCTTTGACATTCTTTTGTTGTACTGAGCTTTTGTCACGTTTCAGTTTGTTCAGGGCTCTAAATGAATGCTTTTGGTTACTAGCCGGGGTGGCTGGTAACATCCAAGTCTACGACCAAATTACATTTCTACTAGCTAGACATTTCTCTGGAAAAGTAATTTGTGTATTTGAAAGAAAAACACAGTTCTTTTCTTAAAGTTTCAGTGCATGATTAAATGATGAAAACAACACACTAATATTAATTGAAAGTGCAGTCTTATGTCAGGTTTTTTTTAAAATTATAGAAATGTAATGTAATTTGAAAAAAATACACTTCTGATCTCTGAAGTTTTTTATGAGCACAAACCTTTCTTTAAAGCATCGACTTGGTCTACAAACATTACACAGCAAAACGTTGGGAAAGTGTTAAATATTGATCAATATGAAATGTTTAAAAAATGTACAATGTTTTGCCTTATTTGTGTGCGTTCTTGCAGATCAGTGTGTTGTAGTTGTGAGTCTGAGTCATTTAAAAAAGTAACAGTGTCATGGAGCAACAACTTAGTGTGTCTTTGTGTTGGCTAACATCAGTCTGAGCAAATGCTAGAAATTACCAGCGCACATGAATGCATCAATAGCGAGCTCTTAATGAAAGTGCAGAAGTGTGTAAATTCCATGCAGCCCCTGAATGCACCAGCTGCTGCGGTGAAGGTGAGGATTTACACACGTGGACAAAATTGTTGGTACCCCTCAGTTAAAGAAGGAAAAACCCACAATTCTCACTGAAATCACTTGAAACTTACAAAAGTAACAATAAATAAAAATTTATTGAAAATTAAATAATCAAAATCAGCCATCACTTTTGAATTGCTGATTAACATAATTATTTAAAAAAAACAAACTAATGAAACAGGCCTGGACAAAAATGATGGTACCTCTATAAAAGATTGAAAACTATTTGACCAGACTGACATGATTAACTCAGGTGTGTCCTTTAATTGACATCACAGGTGTTACCAAACTCATAATCAGTCAGTCTGCCTATTTAAAGGGAGACAAGTAGTCACTCTGCTGTTTGGTGAAAAGGTGTGTACCACACTGAACATGGACAACAGAAAGCGAAGGAGAGAATTGTCCCAGGACATCCGAAACAAATGATAGATAAACATCTTAAAGGTAAAGGCTATAAGACCATCTCTAAACAGCTTGAACTTCCTGTGACAACAGTGACTCATATTATTCAGTAGTTCAAGACCCACGGGACAGTAGCCAACCTCTCTGGACGTGGCCGCAAGAGGAAAATTGATGACAAATTGAAGAGACGGATCGTTGGAATTGTATCCAAAGAGCCCAAAACAACCTCCAAAGAAATTAAAGGTGAACTCCAAGGCCAAGGTACATCAGTGTCAGATCGCACCATTCGTCGTTGTTTGAGCCAAAGTGGACTTCATAGGAGACGACCAAGGAGGACACCACTGCTGAAAAACAATCCTAAAAAAGCCAGACTGGAATTTGCAAAAATGCATGTTGACAAGCCCCAAAGCTTCTGGGAGAATGTCCTTTGGACAGATGAGACCAAACTGGAGCTTTTTGGTAAGGCACATCAACTCTATGTTCATAGACTCAAAAACCAAGCATACGAAGAAAAGAACACTGTCCCTACGGTGAAACATGGAGGAGGCTCAGTCATGTTTTGGGGCTGCTTTGCTGCATCTGGCACAGGGTGTCTTGAATGTGTGCAAGGTACAATGAAATCTGTAGACTATCAAGGCATTCTGGAGAGAAATGTGCTGCCTTGTGTCAGAAAGCTTGGTCTCAGTCGCAGGTCATGGGTCTTCCAACAGGACAACGATCCAAAACACACAGCCAAAAACACCCAAGAATGGCTGAGAGAAAAGCGTTGGACTATTCTAAAGAGGCCTTCCATGAGCCCAGATCTGAATCCCATTGAACATCTGTGGAAGGAGCTGAAACATGCCATTTGGAGAAGACACCCATCAAACCTGAGACAACTGGAGCAGTTTGCTCATGAGGAGTGGGCCAAAATACCTGTTGACAGCTGCAGAACGCTCATTGACAAATACAGAAATCGCTTCATTGCAGTGATTGCCTCAAAAGGTTGTGCAACAAAATATTAAGTTATGGGTACCATCATTTTTGTCCAGGCCTGTTTCATTAGTTTGTTTTTTTTAAATAATTATGTTAATCAGCAATTCAAAAGTGATGGCTGATTTTGATTATTTAATTTTCAATAAATTTTTATCTATTGGTACTTTTGTAAGTTTCAAGTGATTTCAGTGAGAATTGTGGGTTTTTCCTTCTTTAACTGAGGGGTACCAACAATTTTGTTCACGTGTGTAATCTGCACAACAGTGACGTGTAGTCAGGTGAGCCTGTGCCTCACCAATAAAATATTGCTTAAAAATGTACAAATTAAACTAAAATGAATTTCCATTTTTTCAAAATGAAAAATCGAATTTTTTTTCCAGACATTTCTCTTTTTTCATGATTATCTTTGTGTGTTTTTAACTTTTCTTCAGTGAATTTACAAGTTTTCTGTTCAAAAACACCAGTGGCGAGCGAGGCAGCAGCAGCCCGTGCCTCCCCAGCGCCATTCACATTGACTGGAGCTGCAGCTGATGCATGCGCTTTACTAATTCAGTCTTTTTACAATCACAAAGACGCTTTATTTTAAATGACAGAATTTGCTTATTTCTCGCTATCTGTCTGATTACATTGTGTCAGTTTGTGACTCGTTTAGTCTTTTTATCTGATAAAAATGAGCGTTAGAAATACAGTAGGCGAGGCAGGCAGTATGCCTGATGACAGAGGGCGGTGGTGAGCCCGGAGAATGTGACACCGCAGGTAAAGAATAATAGGATTAAAGGTAGAAATTCAAGTGCAGCCGTCCAGTTACTCCTTTATATGTATAGCATCATTTTCTAAATAGAGGAATACATTTTTAAACCCCTAAACTCAAGAATTTGTTTAAATAATTCACTGGTAGTGATCTCCACCGAGACAGAAAGACTTTTCAAACTGAAGAAAGAAAAAGAAGACTTCTACAAACAGGTTATGAATGAGTTTCTTCAGAAGAGACCATAGACAGAAAACAAGGGAGAGACACACGGACTTCATTTAGAACTAAAAGTAAGTCAATAAAAACCATTTTGGTGATTTTTTTCCTCTGTTGCAGTTTGTAAATGGGAAAAAATGTTGAAATTTGAAACAACACACTTTAACTGCTGCCAATCAAATGGTGAATAAGCTTCTCTGTAGGGTTCATGTTTGTGAATCTGACTGATGACATCAGAGCCTCACCAGCCGTGAACCTCACTGCTGGGGAACAAAGTCAAAATTAAACGTTTAAACAAACTCCGGGATGGATGTTGTGGTAACAAACATTGTGAGGAGGGAAGGCAGACGGCTGAAAATCATGTTTGTGAGTTTGAGTCCCGTGTCAGAGATGCAGAATAATGCCTCATCTGCCAAAGTGGCTCTGAAACAGTTTTTTACCCGCCAAATTGAAGTTTGACCACATTTGGCGGGTGTTAATTTAGAGCCCTGAGTTTATTTATTAAATGTCAAGTCTGGTCTCCTGGTTTTTGGGTCCAACTCCACCAGTTTCTGACAATTGGTGTCTATTATTTCATGTTTAGATCTCACTGCAAAAACAATGGATGCAACATGACTAAAAAATGTCTCAAAGTTTGACTTTCAATCAAAACGTGAAGTAATAATTAAAGGATGACCAACACCAGACCCACACGTCTTCATAGAGGCTGAGACTTCTAAAACTAAAAGAGGAAAGGGAGAAGCATGTCTAACCCTCCATCTGCTTCAACAGAGCCACGAACATCCTGATGGACAACTCTCACCCGCTTTCCAACGTTGATCTGCTGCCTTCTGGCAGATGTTACAGAGCTGTACCGGCCAGAACAAACAGGCAAAGGGACCGTTTCTTTCTAAAAGCTGTGACTGTACTGAACAGCAATTTTACAACGCAGACCTCCAGATAATTTCTCATTTTTAACCTGCTATGATTTTCTGTTTATTTATCTGTATTGACCGCCTGCTGTTCCCAATCTCATTATACCATGTATGACAAAAACGGCTTTCTATTCTATTCTATTCTATTCTATTCTATTCTATTCTATTCTATTCTATTCTATTTAAAAGTCACAAAGATTTTTGCCTAGAAAGAGAACTGTGTGTGTGTCTGTGTGTTTGAATGATTGAACATGTTTACTTCCTCGGTCTTGTGTGAACCTGCAATGAAAAGTATTTTAATCCGAAACCAGATCTGTAGATGTCAATGGATTAGAGTTCATATATGTCTTGAATCTGAGTCTTTCCACTCTGTCAGCTCCTCTGCTGGACTAATCAGCTGATTAGCTCCACCTGGGCGCCTCCCTCCTCAAGAAGCTCCAGGCCTTCAGTCGGTGTTGGCTCGTTTTCGCCTCTACATTGTTGCTGAGTCTTTGAGGTCCTCCAATGACGCTCTCATAGCTCATAGTCTGACCTGCCTGCAGTTTCCCTTTACCAAGTTTCTTCCCACCTGTGCTGACCTGTTTACATTCCCCTTGAGTTTCTCTGAATTGTGGATCCTGTTTGCTTGTGGATTTCCAATGTAGAAAAGAGTGACTGAAATGAGGGATATCCCAACAAGTTCTGCTCCACTGTCGATGGTGTGGCCTCCTGCAGACCTCCAGCACCCCTTTCCTTTTACTCCTGCTTCCACTATCATCACCCGCCATGAGGAAGAAAGATCACCGCTCACTGTCCTCAGTAGGTCTTTGGACAAAGTCTCAGGTCGTCTTTCTCATGCAGAGGTTGCTGCTCCACCGGTGGAACTGACTGTGCTGCAATGGTAGATGTGACTGTGAAAGTCAACGTATCATTAGTTCCAACACACGGAAACGAACACACATGCAGAGCATGCACACCCCAACACACGTACAAAAACACCCATGCAAATCACAAGCAAACAAACACACAAGACATGCTCAAAAAACACACAAACACACAACATGTACACAAAAATGCACAATGCACACACACACACAAGCAGATAAACACAACACATGCACAGGAACACACAAGCAAACAAACGCACAAAAATACAACACACGCACACAAAACACAGAAACGCACAACGCGTACAAGAAACACAACACGAACAAAAAAATGCAGAAGGCGCACAAAACATTCCAGAAAACACAAGCAACATACACCTCTGAATGCTTGATGCACCTATCTCTCCCGGTGTGTGTGTGCGCGTGTGTGTGTGTCTGGTTCGGGTCTGCACACGGGGGGGTTGGTGTTGGTGTTGGTCTGCACACAGTCTGACTGCGGCTCAGCTGGCAGTGATGCGGTCTTCCTGTGAGCCAAGACTGCTCAGATAGTAAGACACCATCACTCAATCAGGGGTTGTGTCACGCATGCGCGTGGGTGGAAGGCATCGTGGAGAAAAGAGCAGTTCACACACAAAGCCACGCCTGCGCGTTGCGCTTCTCGTTAAGCGCGGGTGCTGCATCTTTTTAGGGAGCCGCACGCTTTCTTTCGACACCAAAGGTTGCATGGAGTCAGGGACGCGCCTAGTCACGGGAACAGAGGAGAGCGCGTTCACGAGGAACTGCGAGACCGCGCTTCTACACTGAAAGCTCCGAACGGCGTGCGGGATTCAGGCTCCAGGTTTACACCGGGTCACTCCCGGCACCGATGGTCCCCCGGCACCGATGGTCTGCTTTTGTGGCGTCACCGCAGACCAACGGTAGACTTTTGCCCAGAGAGGAGCCGACAGCGCAAACTGCATGACCGGGGAGCGGGAGCGCACAGCATGGTCCGGGAAACCAGACATTTATGGGTGGGAAATTTACCCGAAAATGTACGCGAGGACAAAATCATTGAGCACTTCAAGCGGTGAGTATGAGGCGCGTGCGTGTGAGCGCGCGGGCATCATCTCTGTGTCACCGTTTGGTGAAGTCGGGATGAAGCAGGAGGTTCCCCTGCTGTCAGACCTCCACGGCGATCGCGTTCGAGAGCGGGAGCCTTCCTAACATCTGCTGTTGCTATGGCGCAGCGTCCTGCCCGTACGCGCTGCTTCATAACCGAGGATGAGTGCAGCCTCGAACCCTTCCCGCCTCCCACCATCATCTTCATCAGCAGCAGCAGCAGAAGGAGCGCGCCTTCCTCTCCGTCCATCTTCATCAGGCTGTCCTCGTCGTGCGCTGAACATGTCAACAAACGTGCGCGCCGCCATGCACGCTGCAGCAGCAGCGCTGCGGGTCAAGCGGAGGCTTTTGGACCCGACTGTAAACCGCAGCTGCTGCCCCGCACACGCCGCTGGGCGATGGGGGCTCAAGTCATGCTCCCCACTTGCAGACCCTGCATTGGCCCACACTTTAGTAAATATCATCTCTTCCGCTCTATCAAGCCGACGCACCATTTATGGACATTTCGCCCTTTGTTCTCGGACCAAGGGAGAACATGTGCATGTGCGCGTGCGGCTGTCGCTGCCTCCTCGGATGATGAGGGAACACCAGCTCGGTCCTTCATGTTTGGGAAGCAGAGTCTGCCCTGAAACAGTTTTTCAAAAAAATGATTAGACCGAAGCTGTAAATTCCAACGCGCAGTAAACTGTCCACAGTGGAAGCTAAAGGCAAAGCTGCGTCTGCGGCGAACATCTGTGAGAATGAGTGCTGCTTTCACGGTCGTAGTTTTTTATTTTGACTATTTATTTTACCTGCAGCAAAACAACAACATGTTTTTGACTCGTGCAACTCCCCTGAGCGCGCGATAATGCATCTCTATTTGCTCTATGATTGACATCATCCACGGTGTGCGTAACGTGGTGTTGGAGGGAGTGCTGCTGCATGTCCGCGTGCAGGTGCATGACGGCCCAGAGTCACTGAAGATGGGGGGCGGCAGAATGAGTAAGCAGTGTGAAGAGCTGCCCTAAAATGGCGTCGGGGCTGTGCGGTGTTGTTAACTGATGACACCCCCCCCCCCACCCCCCATCCTGAAGCTGGTCTGTTTCGTGAGTCACAGCAGCAAAGACAGCGTCGCTTCTTCGGAGAATCTGCAGGATTTCTGCCAGAGCTTCTTTCTGCTGCCATGAACACAACACAGCAGATGCAGTACCGCCTTTCTCCAGCAGGCGGTCGAGAGAGCTGGAGTCACACGCAGACAAGTTCATGATTACAAGGGTCTGCATCCACGAGATCCAAGGTTCAGGCTGGTTGCTAGGCAACGGTCGCCATGTCAAAAGAGATCGGAATGGAAAGCAAGCGGAGCGAAACCACCAATCCTCACAACCAAATGAAAACACAGAAACACATTCATGCACACATCAATACAAACACACACATCAATGCAAAGACACACATTTATACACACGTCAACACAAACTCACATATCAATACAAACACACACAGCACACAGATATTTATGTGTATTGTGTGTGTACAAATACGAACAATCATTTATACAAACACACACATCAATACAAACACACACATCAACACAAACACGCACATTTGTACAAACATCAAAACAAACACACACATTTGTATACACATCAGTACAAACACACACATTCATCCAAACACACACATTTGTACAAACATCAAAACAAACACACACATTTGTATACACATCAGTACAAACACACACATTCATCCAAACACACACATTTGTATACACATCAATACAAACACACACATTCATCCAAACACACATTTCTACACACATTACTACAAACACAGACCTATACAAACACACACACCTACACAAACACACACATTTCTACACACATTAATACAAACACACACATCAACACAAACACGCACATTTGTACAAACATCAAAACAAACACACACATTTGTATACACATCAGTACAAACACACACATTCATCCAAACACACACATTTGTACAAACATCAAAACAAACACACACATTTGTATACACATCAGTACAAACACGCACATTCATCCAAACACACACATTTGTACAAACATTAAAACAAACACACACATTTGTATACACATCAGTACAAACACACACATTCATCCAAACACACACATTTGTACAAACATCAATACAAACATACAAATTTGTACAAACATCAATACAAACACACACATTTGTACAAACATCAATACAAATACACAAATTTGTACAAACATCAATACAAACACACACATTTGTACAAACATCAATACAAACACACACATTTGTATACACATCAATACAAACACACACATTCATCCAAACACACATTTCTACACACATTACTACAAACACAGACCTATACAAACACACACACCTACACAAACACACACATTTCTACACACATTAATACAAACACACACATCAGCACAAACACGCACATTTGTACAAACATCAAAACAAACACACACATTTGTATACACATCAGTACAAACACACACATTCATCCAAACACACACATTTGTACAAACATCAAAACAAACACACACATTTGTATACACATCAGTACAAACACACACATTCATCCAAACACACACATTTTTACAAACATCAATACAAACATACAAATTTGTACAAATATCAATACAAACACACACATTTGTATACACATCAATACAAACACACACATTTGTATACACATCAATACAAACACACACATTCATCCAAACACACATTTCTACACACATTACTACAAACACAGACCTATACAAACACACACACCTACACAAACACACACATTTCTACACACATTAATACAAACACACACACCTATACAAACACACACATTTATACACACATTAATACAAACACCCATTCATACAAACACACACACACACATTTAAACACACGTTCACATACACACACACACGCACAAATGTATTGAAAACGTCTTCCTGCTTTGCACAAATGATCAACATCTGCGAGGTGAATCAAAGTCTCAGGCAGGAACTGTTCATGTTACAGTTTTTTAGGACAGAAGAAGTTGGTAGCAAATGTGGTCTGTAATTACGCTTGATCTTTGTTTCTACCTCAGGTATGGACGGGTGGAGAGCGTCAAGGTCCTGCCGAAGCGTGGTTCCGAGGGTGGAGTTGCAGCCTTTGTGGATTTTGTGGACATCAAAAGTGCTCAGAAGGCTCATAATGCCATCAACAAGATGGGAGACAGAGACCTGCGCACTGATTACAATGAACCGGGGACAATTCCTAGTGCAGCAAGGGGGCTGGACGATAGTCTGTCTTTAGGCTCGCGTGGCCGGGATGTAACAGGGTTCACAAGGGCGGCAGGGGGGGCTGTGTATGGGGCCCCCACGTCGCTTCACAGCAGAGATGGACGCTATGAACGCAGACTTGACGGGTAAGTGGGCAAAGTTTCTCTGGAGGCGAGTCGAACCATGGTTTCTGGTAAACATCTTACCTCCAAGCATCTTTCAGTCATCTATTCATTTACTTATTTGGGGGTTAAAAAGGAGAAAAGTCATGCTCAGGAACAAAATCATGAGATCCGCTCAGAAGTCCTCAGATTTGTCCGCAGTTCCTGGATTGCTGCTAAAAGTAGACCCAATGTATTCTGTTAACTGAGCATGCTCACACAGTGTCTGGTATTTAAGCATAGGAAATAGTGAAAATGTTTGTTTGGGATTACGACTGTGAGCATAAACGTCTCCATGGGGCAAAGATTGGACATCGCAAAATTTCCAGGATTATTGGAGAAAGAAAGTGAGAGAAAGAGAGAGTGGTCCAACGGCGATCCTGGGATTCCCCTTACCTGGAGTTACGCTCTGTTCAATGGATTAATGCCATACATTCTTCTTCATGTAACAAGAAACCAATACACATTACATTCTAAGTCAGCCCTGTCCGGATTAGTCTAATTTGGCTTTCAGTCATGGTGCACACCTTGTGGAGGTGTTCACCTCTCGTACAAGTGGAGACGTGGATAACCTGCCCAGGATATTAATTCCCAAATGCTGGATTAACACCAGAAACATAAAGAATATGCTTCATGAAAAAGGTATGGGGTGTTTCCTGTTTTTTTTCCTTTTGATTTTTGTTGTTTTCTTTGGGATTTAGGGCAATTTAAATTGAGTGCTGGGAGATCTTTTCTGCTGATTCATCTCAGTAGAAAGAAACAAAACAAGTGAGCAAAAGACTGTTCTACAACGTATTTGTTTTTTGTTTTCGCTTTACAATGACTGAGATTTACCGAAAATAACTACATCTGGATAATACAAGTCAAACAAATCCTGGAATTGTGACTGGACCATTCAAATCAGTTTTCAAAGGAGTTACTCATCCATGTTTGTGGATTACTGCGCACCTTCCTGGAATTATTACCACAGCATGGATACAATCAACAACTCGAAGTTTGCTGCATTTCCTGCTGACTCAGACTGAGATGGATGGATGGAAGAAAGACATCAACATTGACAAGGTTAAGAATGACGCTCTCCACTGTTGGAACAAATACTGTTGTGAACATTAATCTGGATTACTGCTACAGGACGTTGCCTTCTAACCTGCACTGGTTAAATTGTCTTATTTTATAGAAGGATGGACTGATGATGTAGAAGACCTTGTTTTACTGTCATAATGGGGATCCATGGTCTCCTTACTGAGGACTGGTTCTTGGATTTCTGTACTGGACTGCAGTGAAACCTCACACCTTTTGGATTGATATGGAACTTTTCAAACCTCTTGGTTTTGGGAGAAGCCACATTGGTTTTTCACCCTGTGAACTAAAACCAGCTGTGGTGGCATGAAGAGAAAGGATTACGCTCCCAAGCATCACTTCTTCATTTTTTTTTCTTCCACTACTCAACATTTTTGCCCCATTTTTGCTCACAAAGTTGTATCTCCCTAAATTGTATTTGGAGTTATAGTTACCACTCTCTCAAAAGGTTGGTATGTCCTGCCCTGTGTATTCTAGCTGTCCTCTCTAACCCCCTAGTTTGAACCCTTGTCTTCTCCATTTCCCCACTAACACAAGTAGAGCACGTAGACCGCTGTTAATGTCTGAATGTCTACATGCCGACATGTCTGCTATTCTCCTGTGCCCCCCAATCCCCCTCCTATGTTTGCATCTGTTTACAAATAACAATAAAAATATTCAGACATTTACAGCATTAACCCTTTATCTCAGCTTTAAAAAACATACAAACGTTCAACATATAGTTCCTTTTTTATTGTTTATAATATTCAAATCCTTCTATGTAGAATGCATGTTTTGGTATAGATTTAGGTTGTATTATTTTGCTGTTTGTTGAATATTTTATACAAAACACAGGAAAAGATGAGCAGCTCATGCTAGGGTTAGCATTATATTATTGAACTTTTTTTTATTGGAATAGGATTATTCAGCCAAAACTGTGGACAAAAATTTAGAAAAAAAAAATATAAACAAACAACAAACACATTTTAAGAATTTGTTTGGATATGACCACAACTTCTATTTAGCTTCTATGCTGATTTACTATCCCAGTCTTTTTTGAGAGTTTTGTTGAATGGTAGCAGATGAAGTATAATGAATCCATTGGATCGCTTTATCGATTGGGGTTACATTTCACTGTTTCAGAAAACAATATGAAACTAAAATTCTTCTGTTTGCTCTTAAAATCTGTGCAAGAAATTGCAAGCTTCCGTGAATTACAGCTAAGGTTTTAAACAGTTGGTGTGCCAACGAGGACAAGGAAAAATATTAGCGATGTAACAATTAATCGACTTAAATCTGTTCCTACTATCCAATCAGATCCATCTGTCTGAGGCAAATTTGTAATAGAATTAATCTATACCATGATAAAATAATTTCAAAATGAAATAAATCGATTATAATCAATATTGAAAAATACCATCTGTATTAAGACATGGTCGGTTTATTTTACTATAAGGTCCATCACAGGAACAACATGCAATGCAGTTAAACTGATCAACCATCATTCCAGTCCAGTGTGTGGAAACAGTTTGAATTTCCAAAGTCATGTGACCATACAGTGTTCTAGAATGTTCTAATAATGTTCCTTTGGATTATTCTGATGTGGAAAAACAACAGTGGAATGAACTTTATCAAACTCAAATGGGAATGGATTTGACATTCATTCTTGTTTACTTGTTTGTTTGTTCACATATTTATTTACACTTGATTATCTTGAAGAAACACAAGAATCTGGAAAACGTCACTGTTCAGTAGCAGGTATTTATCTCTGAGTCTCAGTGTTGAAGTTTTAGAGAAAGATGTTCTGATCCATTTAGGTCAGTGAATCGGATCATTCAGAATGAACCAAAGTCTACTTTACATATAAATATATATACTCCGCATGTGGTACCTCGCCCCAAGCTAGGGTCCTCTATCAGAGGCTTGGGAGCTTGAGGGTCCTGCAGTATCTTAGCTGTTCCTAGCACTCCCATCCCACTTCCCATTTTGACTTTGGGGTTTCCAGTCCAAATTCTGCACACATGTTTCTGTATTCTATTCCAGCCACCTAGTTGTGGCTCCATGTATGCGTTCCCTCCCAGCATCTTACACCCTACAGTTATGTGCTATTGTTGTACTATTGTTTCAGGTGCCTCTTTGCACAGCCTACACCTTGGGTCTTGTCTGGTGTGGTAGATCTGAGCCTCTATCACTCTGGTGTTCAGGGCTTATTCCTGAGCTGCCAGGATAAACGCTTCTGTGCTGTCCTGTAGGCCAGCCCTTTCTAGTCATTGGTAGGACTTCTTGATATCAGCCACTTCAGTTATGATTCTGTGGTACATACCATGCAGGGGCTTGTCCTCCCATGAGGATCTGTCCTCCAGCATCCTCTGCTGTCCATTGTCTGAGACACTCACAGAGCACACTGTCAGTTGGGCCTTGAGCTTGATATATTCATGTATCTTGGATGTTTCATCCTGGATAGTGGCTTCCACTCACTAGTCCTCGGCCTCCTTTCTTTGCAGCTAGCATACAGTCCCAGGGTGCTGGATTTGGGATGGAACCCTCCAAGTATGGTGAGAAGCATCCGTGGTCTGTATCTCTTCCTTCGGCCATCTGATTATCCCTGCAGGGTATCTGATGACTGGCAGTGCATAAATGTTATTGCCAGAGTCTTGTTCTTGCCATTCACCTGGCTTCTCAGCACTTGCCTTACTCGTTGGAGGTATATGACTGAGGTGGTTCAGACCTATGGAGAACAGTGGGGACAGAGCGTCTCCTTGGTATGTGCCACACTTGTGCAAGTGGATGGCCATTGGTTTCAAGTGTGGTTTTCCACATCACTTCATTGAATTTCCTATGAAGGCTCTTAGAGTCCTGTTGATGTTGTACAGCTCCAAGCATTCAGTGATCCAGGTGTGTGGCATTGAGTCATAGTTGGCTCCTCTGGAATCTCTACTAATGCCATTCTGTGTGTTGCTCATGAATTGATCCATGTGTCGATGTATTTTGGTTGCAATGATGCCTGACATGAGCTTTCATGTTGTGGAGATACAGGTTATTGGCCGATAGTTGGATGGGAATGCACCCTTGGATGGATGGATAGATACTTTATTAATCCTTTCCGAAATTATATGGCCGTCCTTGCTCCAAACATACAGTACTTAAAATTAAGTTAGTGAGTTGATAAAATACAAAATAGAGCTAGATTAAAGGAGATATTAAAAGTATATATAAGAGATAAATAAAATATGTGTTAAAAATAGTTAAGAGAAAAATACACAAAAGATGCTTAAAAATAGATACAAGATACAATAGCAATAAGAACTTATAAAAACACTCCTCAGTGATCAGTGACCCTTTCTTATGCCACCACACCTCCCAGCAGCATTATAGAGCCATATTGCACTGGGAACAAATGACTTCCTGTATCTTTCTGTAGAGCACGGCAGAGAGCAAAGGTGGTTGGTGGCGATAGAGCTCCTCAGGCCACAGAACACTGAGAACAGTTGTCAAGAGAGAACTGTTGGTCAAGTAGTCAGTAATCCCGTTCACCAGCTGGTGGTTGACAGCCAGGGAGAGGAGCTTATGTTGGAGCAGAAGGGGCTGAATCGTGTTAAAAGCACTCGAAAAATAAAAAACCAGCATACTCACCGCGCAGCCCCCCCCTAAAAAGTAGGAGAGGGTTCGATGTAGGAGGTAGAGGACAGCATCCTCCACTCCCAACTTTGCTTTGGTAGAGATTTGGTAGACCCAAACATACTGTGAAGGTCTGTTGGGAACATCTGGCTGAGCCCTCCGTCAGGGAAATCTTTAACTCCCACATCCATTAGAACTTCAAAAAGGTACAGAGGGAGGCTGGTAACATTGAGTCTGAATAGACCGTGTTCTCTACCTCCATTGTCTCTGTTGCTGCTGTACAGAGCTGTTGTCGCAGTGTCTGTCGTGATGGCTACTCCTGAACCGACATTCCCTGAATTTCTTCTGGTAGTTTAGACTGTTGCTGCTGTGAAGGTCTGAACTTTGTTGTTTTTGCTGGAGAATTATGGTTTATTTCAGTCTGAGATTGAGCATGCTTGATGGCACTGCTTCAGGGGATAAAAAGGTTGGTGGTAGTTTTAGAGGAAACATGCTTTCTGAACAAAACTGTTTTTTGACAGATCTTAAATAACTAAGATACGTCCACACAGGGAACCAAACTTAATTTTTGAAACACTGGCCAAGTTAGCTTTTTGATAAAAAATAATCTACCAGCTAAACATATATTTTATCAGCCAAATTCTAACAATATTTTACACAGTAATACCATAGGTATTTTACTTTTTTTAAAAATTTCTGATATTTTTAGGAAAATTAAATAGCATCAAAGTAATTTATAAATGGAATGAACACGTCTTTACTGTCATCTAACTGTAAACTTAAACATACTGAGAAGACAAGAACAGATTTTGTAGAGATTTCCTAATTCTGCCTCCAAGTGATCACATTTTATTACAAATCAGAACAAAAAACGCCTGAAAACAGTCAAATGTTTTGGGTTACTGTCATAAATCATTATAGAAATTAAAGCTGCAGCTTTAAGGAGGATTGAGCCCAACATCTGACAGGTCACAGTTTTCGGTGTAACAGACGCTGCTAAAACAGTGGATTCAAGCTAACAAGCTAGCATCATAGCATTAGCAGCTAACAAGCTAGCATCATAGCATTAGCAGCTAACAAGCTAGCATCATAGCATTAGCAGCTAACAAGCTAGCATCATAGTATTAGTGTCTAAGAACGGTGCTGTCTTCAAATCAACATATTTTCTGAATCAGTCTGTTGCTGCTTTAAGTGAAGCAGCTTTATCCTCCAGTTCTGACTGGATCCTGTTATAAATCTTTACATATTCTGCTGTTTCATCAGCCAAACTTAACATTGAACAAGTGAAGAGAATGCAGGGGGTGTTGCGTCACATGTTTGTTTACCTGGCGTGCAAACGGTAGAGAAAAAGTGGACAAAAGAAATTCACCAGAAGAAGATGACTAAATTTACACAATAATGTACTCTCCATGTGGTGACTAATCCTCTAACTTTTACTCGCCAAAGAGGAGAAATGCTCGTGACTTTTAATTTCAGACCCTTCAAAATAAAAGTCTATCACGATAGGCTCATTTTACTATTGAGAAAACGTACTATCACGATATTGATAGCCATAATTTAACGCCCAGCTCTACTCCAGAGGCAGCTGACAGGTAAGTGAGCTGCAGCTCTAGCTGTTGTGGAGGCAAAAACTTGGTCCTAGTAGGAATTTGGTGAGGCCATGGAGGACATCGGTTGTCCTTGAAGAGGTTCTGGCAAACCATCTGGCGCCTTGTTACACCCCTTTTGGGGGTCTAGGGGTTCTGAAGAAGCATAACATAAAAGTAAATTTGCTTCAACTTGCAAGCAACTAAAACATCAAAAGACTGGCTCTGCCAACATGATGAATGTATTTACAAGAAAAAGATAAATATCAAACGACAATACTTTGAGGATCTCCTCAATCCTGCTGACATGCCTTTTCTTGAAAAAGGAGAGGCTGAAAATTGAGCTGAAGTTGCCAATGTTGGCAAGACACTGGTAGTAGATGTGGTCCGCCCTGAGTATCTCAAGTCTGATCCTGCGGGAGTGTCTTGGCTGACACGTCTTTGCAGCATTGTGTAGCATTTGGGAACTGTACCACTGGACTGGCAGTCAGGGGTGGTGGTTGCGGTTTTCAAGAAGGGAGACTAGAGGATGTGTTCCAACTACCGGGGAATCACACTCCTCAGCCTCCCTTGGAAAGTCTATGCCAGGGTACTGGAGAGGAGAGTCCATCCGATAGTCGAACCTCAGATCCAGGAACAACAGTCTGGTTTTCGTCCTGGTTGGAGAACTGTACTGTGCACCCTCTCTAGGGTGCTGGAGGATTCATGGGAGTTTGCTCATCCTGACCATATGTTTTGTGAATTTGGAGAAAGCGTTCAATTGCGTCCCTCAATGTGTCCTGTGGAGGGTGCTCTGGGAGTATGGGGTCCTGGGAGCCTTACTCAGGGTGGTCCGATCTCTGTATGACCACAGCAGGAACTTGGTCCGCATAACTGGCAGTAAGTCTGACCTGTTCCCAGTGCATGTTGGAATCCGGCAGGGCTGCCCTTTATTACCGGTTCTGTTTATAGTCTTCATAGGTGGTCTGGTTTGAGCCAGGACCCTTAACCCTCGCATTTATGGCTGTAATGGAGTCTGGTTCTGTAATCAGGAGGTTCAGTTTCTTTAAAACTATATTCCATTAGAAGCAACAGGCTTGATATCTCTGTCTGAAATCAGGATTTTTAACAAAAGTATCACTGACACAAAGAGGACTTTTTCATAATTTAAAATGATAAATTATTTAATAAAAAACTATTTTGTTTTCCGACGTGTAAAAAGTTTTTACAGAAATTGATTTAAACGTAGGGGAATCAGAATGTCTGCTTGGAGCTCTCCAGTCCCTTTCCTGGTTAGGAAGTAGTGGTCTTGAATGAATGGACCAGATCTGACCAGAATGTTCTATCTGATGGTTTTTCAGGGCCTCTGAGAGCCGGGAGCGGCCGTATGAGCATGGCGCCTATGGACATCATGAGCGAGCTGGGAGCAGCTTTGACCGTCAACGTCACTACGACACCGACTATTACCCCCGGGAGCGGACTCTGAGCGCTGCGGGGAATGCCTCCTCCTGTGGAGGTGCTGCGGTCACAGCAGGAGCTATTGGAACTGGAGCTGCTTCTGCTGGGGGGGGCACAGGAAGCGGCGGATCAGTGGGAGTAGCAGCAGCAGGAAGCTCGGCATGCAGCATGGCTGGATTTTACCGCTCCCACAGCCGGAGCCCCTGCCGCTTTGATACGCAGGAGCCTCGATATGAGCCTCGCACCAGAGAGCCCTTCACCTCTGCCGGTGTGGTTCACAGGGACCTGTATCGGGAGGACAGGGGGCGGCGCGGAGACAGATCCTATCGCCATAGTCACAGCCGGTCTCCACACTCCACGCATTCCCGAAACCCATCCCCTCAGAGACTGGTGATCCAGACGCTCCGCTCAGCACGCTCCCCCAGCAGATCAGGCTCCCACAGCCGCTCCTCCAGCTCAGACTCTGTCAGCAGCTCAACCAGCAGCACCAGCAGCAGGTGGGTGTTCTTCTGAGCTTTCTGCAACACATCCTGATGCTCCCACCTCTCTGCTTCAGAGAGGTGGGAGCATCTGAAGCAGAAACACAACAAAACACAACTGAAACAGGAACACAACAAAAACACAACTGAAACAGAAACACAACAAAAACACAACTGAAACAGAAACACAACAAAACACATCTGAAACAGAAACACAACAAAACACATCTGAAACAGAAACACAACAAAACACAACTGAAACAGGAACACAACAAAACACAACTGAAACAGAAACACAACAAAACACATCTGAAACAGAAACACAACACAATACACCTGAAAAAGAAACAAAACAGAACACATGTAAAGAAGAAACAGCAAAACACATCTGAAACAGAAATACAACAAAACACAACTGAAACAGAAACACAACAAAACACAACTGAAACAGGAACACAACAAAACACAACTGAAACAGAAACACAACAAAACACATCTGAAACAGAAACACAACACAATACACCTGAAAAAGAAACAAAACAGAACACATGTAAAGAAGAAACAGCAAAACACATCTGAAACAGAAAACACAACAAAACACAACTGAAACAGAAACACAACAAAACACAACTGAAACAGGAACACAACAAAACACAACTGAAACAGAAACACAACAAAACACATCTGAAACAGAAACACAACAAAACACATCTGAAACAGAAACACAACACAATACACCTGAAAAAGAAACAAAACAGAACACATGTAAAGAGAAACAGCAAAACACATCTGAAACAGAAACACAACAAAACACAACTGAAACAGAAACACAACAAAACACAACTGAAACAGGAACACAACAAAACACAACTGAAACAGAAACACAACAAAACACATCTGAAACAGAAACACAACAAACACATCTGAAACAGAAACACAACACAATACACCTGAAAAAGGAACAAAACAGAACACATGTAAAGAAGAAACAGCAAACCACATCTGAAACAGAAACACAACAAAACACAACTGAAACAGAAAACACAACAAAACACAACTAAAACAGAAAACACAACAAAAACACAACTGAAACAGAAACACAAACAAAACACATCTGAAACAGAAACACAACAAAACACATCTGAAACAGAAACACAACACAATACACCTGAAAAGAAACAAAACAGAACACATGTAAAGAAGAAACAGCAAAACACATCTGAAACAGAAACACAACAAAACACAACTGAAACAGAAACACAACAAAACACAACTGAAACAGGAACACAACAAAACACAACTGAAACAGAAACACAACAAAACACATCTGAAACAGAAACACAACAAAACACATCTGAAACAGAAACACAACACAATACACCTGAAAAAGGAACAAAACAGAACACATGTAAAGAAGAAACAGCAAAAACACATCTGAAACAGAAACACAACAAAACACAACTGAAACAGAAACACAACAAAACACAACTAAAACAGAAACACAACAAAACACAACTGAAACAGAAACACAACAAAACACATCTGAACAGAAACACAACAAAACACATCTGAAACAGAAACACAACACAATACACCTGAAAAAGGAACAAAACAGAACACATGTAAAGAAGAAACAGCAAAACACATCTGAAACAGAAACACAACAAAACACAACTGAAACAGAAACACAACAAAACACAACTGAAACAGGAACACAACAAAACACAACTGAAACAGAAACACAACAAAACACATCTGAAACAGAAACACAACAAAACACATCTGAAACAGAAACACAACACAATACAACTGAAAAAGAAACAAAACAGAACACATGTAAAGAAGAAACAGCAAAACACATCTGAAACAGAAACACAACAAAACACAACTGAAACAGAAACACAACAAAACACAACTGAAACAGGAACACAACAAAACACAACTGAAATAGAAACACAACAAAACACATCTGAAACAGAAACACAACACAATACACCTGAAAAAGGAACAAAACAGAACACATGTAAAGAAGAAACAGCAAAACAACACATCTGAAACACAAACACAACAAAACACAACTCAAACAGGAACACAACAAAACACAACTGAAACAGGAACACAACAAAACACAACTGAAACAGGAACACAACAAAACACAACTGAAACAGAAACACAACAAAACACAACTGAAACAGAAACACAACAAAACACAGCTGAAACAGAAACACAAAAAACACAACTGAAACAGGAACACTACAAAACACACCTAAAGCAGAAACACAACAAAACACAACTGAAACAGGAACACAACAAAACATAGCTGAAGCAGAAACACAACAAAACACAACTGAAACAGAAACACAGCAAAACATATTTGAAAAAAAAACATAACAAAACATAGCTGAAGCAGAAACACAACAAAATACACCTGAAACAGACAACACAACAAAACACAACTGAAACAAGAACACAACAAAACACAACTGAAACAGGAACACAATAAAACACAACTGAAACAGTAACACAACAAAACACAACTCAAACAGGAACACAACAAAACACAACTGAAACAGGAACACAACAAAACACAATTGAAACAGACAACACAACAAAACACAACTGAAACAAGAACACAACAAAACACAACTGAAACAGGAACACAACAAAACACAACTGAAACAGAAACACAACAAAACACAACTGAAACAGAAATACAACAAAACACAACTGAAACAGAAACACAACAAAACAGAACTGAAACACAACACAACAAAACACAACTGAAACAGGAACACAACAAAACACACCTGAAGCAGAAACACAACAAAACCACACCTGAAGCAGAAACACAACAAAAACACACCTGAAGCAGAAACACAACAAAAACACACCTGAAACAGAAACACAACAAAACACAACAGAAACAGAAACACAACAAAACACAACAGAAACACAACAAAACATAGCTGAAGCAGAAACACAACAAAACACACCTGACACAGAAAACACAACTGAAACAGGAACACAACACAACAAAACACAACTGAAACAGAAACACAACAAAACACAACTGAAACAGAAACACAACAAAACACAACTGAAACAGAAACACAAAAAACATAACTAAAACAGAAACACAAAAAACACACCTAAAGCAGAAACACAACAAAACACACCTGAAGCAGAAACACAACAAAACACACCTGAAGCAGAAACACAACAAAACACAACTGAAACAGAAACACAGCAAAACAAATTTGAAAAAGAAACATAACAAAACACATTTGAAAAAGAAACACAACAAAACATAGCTGAAGCAGAAACACAACAAAATACACCAGACACAGAAAACACAACAAAATACACCGGACACAGAAAACACAACAAAACACACCTGAAGCAGAAACACAACAAAACACAACTGAAACAGGAACACAACAAAACACAACTGAAACAGAAACACAACAAAACACATCTGAAACAGAAACACAACAAAACACATCTGAAACAGAAACACAACACAATACACCTGAAAAAGGAACAAAACAGAACACATGTAAAGAAGAAACAGCAAACCACATCTGAAACAGAAACACAACAAAACACAACTGAAACAGAAACACAACAAAACACAACTAAAACAGAAACACAACAAAACACAACTGAAACAGAAACACAACAAAACACATCTGAAACAGAAACACAACAAAACACATCTGAAACAGAAACACAACACAATACACCTGAAAAAGAAACAAAACAGAACACATGTAAAGAAGAAACAGCAAAACACATCTGAAACAGAAACACAACAAAACACAACTGAAACAGAAACACAACAAAACACAACTGAAACAGGAACACAACAAAACACAACTGAAACAGAAACACAACAAAACACATCTGAAACAGAAACACAACAAAACACATCTGAAACAGAAACACAACACAATACACCTGAAAAAGGAACAAAACAGAACACATGTAAAGAAGAAACAGCAAAACACATCTGAAACAGAAACACAACAAAACACAACTGAAACAGAAACACAACAAAACACAACTAAAACAGAAACACAACAAAACACAACTGAAACAGAAACACAACAAAACACATCTGAAACAGAAACACAACAAAACACATCTGAAACAGAAACACAACACAATACACCTGAAAAAGGAACAAAACAGAACACATGTAAAGAAGAAACAGCAAAACACATCTGAAACAGAAACACAACAAAACACAACTGAAACAGAAACACAACAAAACACAACTGAAACAGGAACACAACAAAACACAACTGAAACAGAAACACAACAAAACACATCTGAAACAGAAAACACAACAAAACACATCTGAAAACAGAAACACAACACAATACAACTGAAAAAGAAACAAAACAGAACACATGTAAAGAAGAAACAGCAAAACACATCTGAAACAGAAACACAACAAAACACAACTGAAACAGAAACACAACAAAACACAACTGAAACAGGAACACAACAAAACACAACTGAAATAGAAACACAACAAAACACATCTGAAACAGAAACACAACACAATACACCTGAAAAAGGAACAAAACAGAACACATGTAAAGAAGAAACAGCAAAACACATCTGAAACACAAACACAACAAAACACAACTCAAACAGGAACACAACAAAACACAACTGAAACAGGAACACAACAAAACACAACTGAAACAGGAACACAACAAAACACAACTGAAACAGAAACACAACAAAACACAACTGAAACAGAAACACAACAAAACACAGCTGAAACAGAAACACAAAAAACACAACTGAAACAGGAACACTACAAAACACACCTAAAGCAGAAACACAACAAAACACAACTGAAACAGGAACACAACAAAACATAGCTGAAGCAGAAACACAACAAAACACAACTGAAACAGAAACACAGCAAAACATATTTGAAAAAAAACATAACAAAACATAGCTGAAGCAGAAACACAACAAAATACACCTGAAACAGACAACACAACAAAACACAACTGAAACAAGAACACAACAAAACACAACTGAAACAGGAACACAATAAAACACAACTGAAACAGTAACACAACAAAACACAACTCAAACAGGAACACAACAAAACACAACTGAAACAGGAACACAACAAAACACAATTGAAACAGACAACACAACAAAACACAACTGAAACAAGAACACAACAAAACACAACTGAAACAGGAACACAACAAACACAACTGAAACAGAAACACAACAAAACACAACTGAAACAGAAATACAACAAAAACACAACTGAAACAGAAAACACAACAAAAACAGAACTGAAACACGAACACAACAAAAACACAACTGAAACAGGAACACAACAAAACACACCTGAAGCAGAAACACAACAAAACCACACCTGAAGCAGAAACACAACAAAAACACACCTGAAGCAGAAACACAACAAAAACACACCTGAAACAGAAACACAACAAAACACAACAGAAACAGAAACACAACAAAACACAACAGAAACACAACAAAACATAGCTGAAGCAGAAACACAACAAAATACACCTGAAACAGAAAACACAACAAAACACAACTGAAACAGGAACACAACAAACACAACTGAAACAGGAACACAACAAAACACAACTGAAACAGGAACACAACAAAACACACCTGAAGCAGAAACACAACAAAACACAACTGAAACAGAAACACAACAAAACACACCTGACACAGAAAACACAACTGAAACAGGAACACAACACAACAAAACACAACGAAACAGAAACACAACAAAACACAACTGAAACAGAAACACAACAAAACACAACTGAAACAGAAACACAAAAAACATAACTAAAACAGAAACACAAAAAACACACCTAAAGCAGAAACACAACAAAACACACCTGAAGCAGAAACACAACAAAACACACCTGAAGCAGAAGAAACACAAACAAAACACAACTGAAACAGAAACACAGCAAAACAAATTTGAAAAAGAAACATAACAAAACACATTTGAAAAAGAAACACAACAAAACATAGCTGAAGCAGAAACACAACAAAATACACCAGACACAGAAAACACAACAAAATACACCGGACACAGAAAACACAACAAAACACACCTGAAGCAGAAACACAGCAAAACACACCCGAAACAGAAACACAACAAAACACAACTGAAGCAGAAACACAACAAAACACAACTGAAGCAGAAACACAACAAAACACACCTGAAACAGAAACACAACGAAACACAACTGAAGCAGGAAGAAACACAACAAAACACATCTGAAGCAGAAACACGCCCAAAACAGAAACACAACAAAACACAACTGAAGCAGAAACACAACAAAACACAACTGAAACAGAAAACACAGCAAAACAAATTTGAAAAAGAAACATAATAAAACACATTTGAAAAAGAAACACAACAAAACATAGCTGAAGCAGAAACACAACAAAACACAACTGAAACGGAAACACAACAAAACACAACTAAAACAGAAACACAACAAAACACAACTGAAACACAAACACAACAAAACACAACTGAAACAGAAACACAACGAAACACAACTGAAGCAGAAACACAACAAAACACATCTGAAGCAGAAACACGCCCAAAACAGAAACACAACAAAACACAACTGAAGCAGAAACACAACAAAACACAACTGAAACAGAAAACACAACATAACACACCTGAAACAGAAAGACAAAAAAACACAACTGAAGCAGAAACACAACAAAACACATCTGAAGCAGAAACACAACAAAACACAACTGAAACGGAAACACAACAAAACACAACTAAAACAGAAACACAACAAAACACAACTGAAACACAAACACAACAAAACACAGCTGAAGCAGAAACACAACAAAACACACCTGAAACAGAAACACAACAAAACACAACTGAAGCAGAAACACAACAAAACACAACTGAAGCAGAAACACAACAAAACACATCTGAAGCAGAAACACAACAAAACACAACTGAAACAGAAACACAACAAAACACAACTGAAACAGAAACACAACAAAACACAACTGAAACACAAACACAACAAAAAACAACTGAAACACAAACACAACAAAACAGAACTGAAACACAACAAAACATAGCTGAAGCAGAAACACAACAAAACACAACTGAAGCAGAAACACAACAAAACACATCTGATGCAGAAACACAACAAAACACAACTGAAACAGAAACACAACAAAACACAACTGAAACAGAAACACAACTAAACACAACTAAAACAGAAACACAACAAAACACATCTGAAACAGAAACACAACAAAAAACACCTGATGCAGAAACATTTTGGACCTTCGCCTCTTTTAGCCTGCCTTTATCATATCTAAAAACAATCTAAACAAATATTATTCTCAAACTTAAGTTTTTTTCTGCCTAATTTGATGCTTAGTTAAGTCAAGGACACCTGGCTGCAGACAACAACATGGTGCCGGAGAGTCATTATAGACATCCTTATAGCAACCGATTCAGTTGATCATTTCAAGGAATAAAAAATTAAGGTCGTCTAAGGATTGTAAACATTGGATTTAAAGTTCCATTGTAAACAAGTGTAGTTCGAAAAATCTGCACACTTTTGCTAATATTAAATTTGAAAGATATAAATTGATTAATGTTTTGTCATTTCTGCCGTGGGCTCCATGAATTTTCTAACATTGAGACGCTACCTGTAATTCTGGCTAAAGTTGTGGCTAATTATTTTTTTTGTCACCGTTTTGTCTGCAACCAGGTCCCCATCAATGAAGTTAAGTCCAAAATTAAATGAAAGGCGGGGAATTAGTGATATATGCTGTGAAGGGGTTAAAGAAAGGTGGAAAAATGTTATACAGATGTTATAATTGTAGCCTGTTATCCTTTGTATTCCATGCTGTCCTGCTTGGTCAAGTCACTTTACATCAGCAAAAAAAAAAAAAGAAAAAACAAAACAAAACATACCTCTTAGAGATAAGAAAAGCCTGGATCCAGTTCGCCCTCTTTCCAATTTAATTCAATTTTATTTTCATAGCCCAATACCACAACCATAGCCACCTCAATGGGCTTCACACTGGTATTTCTACAAAAACACAAAGTCAGTCATTGAATAAAAGCAACAGCTGGGTGCTACATCATATTAAACAGACCAAGTTAAACTGGCATTCCTGCCCTTAGACCCTCCTTTTTGGTGAGGAAAAAATCCTAAAAAAACGTATCTTGGGGGGAAAAATAAGAAATCTCAGGAATGTCCACATGAAGGAGAGATCCTCCCAGAACGGACACATGCGATGTGCTAGAACTATTAAAGAAGAATTATCTTATCTAAAGCTACAACTACTTGTATGAATAGTGTAGCAGATGGACTTCATCCAGAGGAAACTGAGGGGCAGTTGGGGGTGTGAGACAAGCCTGCTGGCAACAGGTTGTTATTGAAATTTGATTCAAACATGTTAATAGTAAGTTGCATATAATATGGCACAAATAGTGTATGGTAATAAAAAAAATAAGAAGAATCTGCACTTTTAGCATTTTAATATTAATGTAATATATCATTAATCTAACTCTGGGTAAGCCCACTAAGCAGAGGGAATAGGCCGCCATGGCCCAGTTTACGGAGAAGTATGTATAATTTACCCAAACTTCATTACAGTAGGTAGGATGAGTCCTAGAACTGAGCCCTGTGGGACTCCATAGCTAACTCAAGTGCAATGACAGGAATGTCCATTTACATGAACAAACTGATAACTATCAGATAAATAGGATTTAAACCATTGAAGGGCAGATCCTCTGATCCTTATGTCATGCTCTAGTCTCTGGAGTAAGATGCTGTGGTCTATAGTGTCAAAGGCTGCGCTAAGATCTAACAGGACCAGAATAGAGATTAGTCCCTTATCTGTGGCCAGTAACAAGTCATTAGTGACTCTAACTAGTGCAGTTTCAGTGCAATGGTGAGGTCTGAACCCTGACTGGAAATCTTCAAAGAGGCTTTTGTCCTGTAGGTGGCAGTATAGCTGCTTAACTACAACTCTTTCCAGGATTTTTGAAATAAAGGGGAGATTTGATATTGGTCTATAGTTGGCCAGAATGCCAGGATCTAAACTGGGCTTTTTCAGAAGAGGTTTAACAACTGCATATTTGAAAGACTGTGGCACATAACCTATTTCTAGAGAAGTATCTATTATAGTTATAATTGATTAATCAATTAAGGGGAAGGTTTCTTTAAAAAGCTTAGTGGGGATTGGGTCTAAAAGACAAGTTGAAGGATGTAATAACTGATGTTATTTAAACTTGATCTGCAGCAGTGAAACAGTCTAATGTTACAGCGATTTCTATGGATGTCTTCATTTCTACCGCATCAGCCTGCTCCAGGGCTGATAGTAGAGATAACTTTGTTCAACGTATGTCTAATATTTGAGATTTTACTATCAGAAAATGTAAGGAAATCTTCAGAGCTGAGAGTAGCAGGAAAATGTAGTTCTACTGAGCTGTGACTGCTGGTCAGCCTGGCTATAGTACTAAAAATAAATCTTGGATTATTTTCCAATCTGTGATATTAAAACTGAATAGTATTGGGTTTTGGCTTTACGCAGACATTTTTTTTAATCTTTGAGAAGTTATATTTCCAGCTTTTCAGAGACTGATCTGAGTCTGAGTGGCGCCATTCTCTTTCTAACTTATGGGTTACTTGTTTATGAGAATGGCTGACCTGCTTTGTGTTTCTGTCAAGAGAAAAAACTCTTAAATCACATGACTGGATTTCTTAAAGTCAGAATTGCCCTTAGGGACTTGCTGCTCAGGTTTCATCTCCAGGTGTTTGTTTGTGGTTGACTCCAAGCGACGTGCAACTCATTCGGTGGCATCAGATAGGTCTGCAGGGGTAATGCCAGGAGGCGCAGCTGTTTTTTCTCACCACCTACCTGTGGCCAGAACTGCCACCCGCATCTTCACAGACTCCTTCTCACTATATCACCCCCCCTCTGAAAAGTCTGCCCAGACTCTGAATCCTTCTGCAGACTAACAGCTCTGACCTCCACCATGTCTGCTCTAGCAGATGTTCCTCGCCCTCACTGAGGCGCCTGGCGCTCTGGAGCTCACTTCCTTTAGGCACGTGTAAACTTGTAAAAATGTTTAAGTCAAACCATAAAGGGTCCATATCATGTAAAGTAATCTTTTAGGAGCTTTTAAGTGTATTAATGTTAATTCCTCACCATAAACACCCCCAAAGCTGTATTTTGATCTGTTCACGCATCTCTGAGCAGTCCTCTAACTCTGCGCTCTGCACAAGCCCCTCCCACCCCATGAAAACGAGCAGCTTCTAACATTAGGTGTGTTTGAGATGACCCAGCACATCGCCTGGATCGTTGCAGAGACCAGGCGGGGGCGAAGAAAAGCACCTGAGATTAAGGCCAACGTTCAGCTGCAGCGAGAATGAACAAAGTTAGGGTTGTTCTTAACATTCGGTTGAATTTTAATATGCCTCTCCCACTTAAGTATTGAGCAACAAATCTGACTTTATAAGCGAGGCCGCGAAAGGTGAACTGCAATATAGTGAAGGGACCGCTGTACAACATTTGTGCTGATATCAAACCAGAACTTCACCCCTTCAGCGTCTACGAAAACTTACCAAAACTTCCAGACACATCTGGTCTGGTGAAAAATTTATGTATTTCAATGATGATAATTCCGCCCACTAAATGATGACAACACAGGAATGCCAAACCTGCAGATAGTAAAAAACACTATCTGCAGAGATAATAAAAGGAAGACATGATTTAGTGTGCTTGCAGCTTTAATGAAAATGAATATTGCTGTGATCTTTACGTTTGTATCATCCATTTTTATAGCCTTACACTATCTGAAAATGAATACATTTTCATGTTTAAATATATGTTCACAAAGTCAAATAATACCTTTTAAATGGGCAAACATATTTTAATTTGTAATGTTTAAGTTTTTCAAAAACAGAACATTTTTTGAATGTGAGTTCCCTTCTGTGTTCCAGCGATTCCAGTTCGAGCTCAAGTGATGAGTCTCCAGCGCGGTCAGTGCAGTCTGCAGCCGTCCCAGCACCCTCTGCTCTTCCTATAACCTCACTTGACAAGGATGAACCCCGTAAAAGCTTTGGCATCAAGGTCCAGAATCTTCCTGTGCGCTCCACAGGTAATTAGCTTAGAACAATATGAAAAGAATGTGAGATAAATAAATGCAAAACATGTTTCTTAAGTACATCCACGTCGTCAAAAGAAATCACCAAGCCTGTTTCTTCCTTCCTAGTGGCAGGCATCTAGTCTCGCAGACATTTTTCTACTTTCAACCTTCTTTGCAGTCTGAGTCCCGCTCACTAATGCACGTACACACGTTTACTGGTGTTCTAACCATCTACGCTACCTCCTCAGAGTTTCATGTACCATATGTAGTATGTTGGTCACCAGGGGGCATCGTGTGCAGTATCAGGTTAACGGGCCTATATCCTGTTATTCTTAAACCTTTCAGAGTAAACTATATCCATATATATGATCACATATTACATTTGACACACGAAAGAACACATTTTTTAATGAAATATGAGTATTTTTGTGAGTTCTTTTTCTATCCATAAGTAAGGCGTCACGATGTCTGAGGTTCAGCCTTTCGCTCCATTTCATTACGTCATCCTAGAGCCGGCCTCAGCAACGTGTATGCGTTTTGTCCATTAAAACAAACAAGAGATACATTTTGCTGAGATAAATGTGCATAATGTGCATATAAAAGGAAAGCATTTTGTTTATCACCAGTAGCACCATGTAGAAAGTGTGTGTGTGTTAGCCTGGAGGCGGAGCTGGCAGGTCGTTATTGTAAATAAGAACATGTTCTTAATAGCTTACCTGGTATTAAAAGTTAAATAACTTTTTTTTTTAATTGACGCTTCCTAGAAGGGTCTGTTCTCACTTAGGTGTTCTCGTAGTTGTCACTATGTCACATTGTGAGAACCTGCTCGATTTCACAGGGTGGGAGGAGCCTGTGCAGAGTGCAGGGTTTTAGAGGAATGTTTAGAGATACGTGAATGTATCAAAATACCGCTCTGGGTGTGAGGAATTAACATCATAATACTCTTAAAAGCTCAAAAGTTGAAGCATGATATAGACCTTTAAGACTTCAGGATCATATTATAATTTGCTGGGAAGCAGGTTTTTTTTACACAGTGTACATCTTATTTTAAGGATAGGGTCATTAAAATTGAGCCGCAATGGAGGGTGGAGTGTCCTTCCCATGGACACAGCGATGGTTGGCTGGGGGGAGTAGGGATCAAATCGTCGACACCTTGGTAATTGGCCGATCTGCTCAACCACCTGAGCCACGCCAATGAAAATGGTGTGTTTGGTGTTTTAACAAATTCTTTTTGTATTTCTCTCATGATGGAGGACTTATATAAAATAATTTTAAAAATAAAACTGAATTTTGGAGCATGTCTTCATTCAAATTGGGATGGAAAAGGAGTAGATGAAAACCAGCTGTTTAAAAAATCTCTCTCTTGTAACATAGAAACTGAAATGGGCAGGGTCAAAGTCTCCCTTCTCCTGCCCATTCGGATGCATCCACAAATAGATCCATTAACGTCTGTTTTTCTCGTCTGATCTGGAATCTGGATCTAACCTATGTGGCTGGATAGCACTGATATTTCTCGCCATTTTTGCTGCACCGCTAATGTTAGGTTGAGGGTGTGAGGGGCTGGAAACTAGCAGGAGAGAATGTAAACAAAAGGATACTACAGAACTACTACTACAAGCTACAGTTTTTTTTGTCTGAAAATGGCATCATAATAACTAAAAAAGCAGTGGAAACTCTTTGAAAAAAGATCTGAATGTAGTTGAAGTGTTGGAGTGGACTTCAAGTAATTCAGTCTTCTATTGCACTTTAACCTGAACTTTAACTTTTTCTTCCAAGAGGATCACATTGCAAAACAGCAAAAACAAAAATATAAATAATATTACCTTTACATCAAGAGTTAAATGAACTTTAAAATGTAGGGCTGTAACCATTTGTTTTTTTCAACGATTTGACTCATATTTTAATTTGTAGTTGCTGTAATGATTCATCGTCAATAGCTGTGTGTCCATGTGCAAAATGTCTTTATTCTGATCAAAAATCTGTAAATAACTGAACTGTGTACACGAGCCTGAAATTATCTGATGATAACAAACATTTACATTTGTCCTGTTCGATTGGAATGAGTTATTTTGACATTCACAGAACTTTCAAAAATACCGGAAATAGCCGTATTAGAAGTCGTAATGGTGTTTTGTTGTAAACAAAAATAGCTGCATTTAGCATTGAGCGACACAATCTTCTGAGCGTGTTTTTATATTTAATACTAATACATTTTTAAAGGACTACTTGCATATTATTTTTTAAATACGTGCAGCCATTGCTAACCTTTGGTCTTGGCTGTATGGTCCCATAGGAAAGGTCAGGGTTATGCTTAGGGTTAATACATATGTCCAAGAACAACATTTGGCCTTGGACACACTTGCAAAGATACACTTCTGCATTGTGCGTCTTGACCACATGCAAATATGTGTGAATAACATTTTTCTCTGGACACCATTGGTAACACAAATTCACTATTGTTCTTGCGGTTTCTCAGGACTGCTCAGAGTGCAGAGCGACTTTTCCACATTCGAAAGCACATGCCATCCAAATGAGGCTGTTCGGGTCAGAGTATTCCCTATGACATGTTTACATGAAGCATTTGCTGATCAGGCATTTATTCCGATTACTTGTTTCCGTGTGAACAAAACTATTATTAGTTCATTTTGAAACCTATCATGTCTCAATCCAAATGGTATATTCCAATATTAATTATAGATTTATCTATTATTGCAAAGATTTTTTTAATGGTATAAATCGGTGTGATTACGAACTTGCCTTAGACAGATTAATCTGATTGGATCATAGGAATAGAACTGAATTAATTGATTTACTAAATGAAATAAATGAATACAAATAAACGCAATGCTGTAAAGTACTGAACTGAGACGGGGATGCCTGGTAGGTGAACAGGTTGGCTTGTAATTTCAGGAATGATGATCAGGAATGGAAATCGAGAATAGGGATCAGGAATGACATTAGGAATGGGCATCTGGAGTGATGTCAGGAATTGGGATGAAAAAATTATATCAGAAATGGAGAGCAGGAAAGGAGTTTAGAAATGAAATCAGGAATGGAGATTAGGAATGGAGATCAGGAATGGACAACAGGAATAGGATTAAGAATTGGCATCATAAATGAGATCAGGAATGGAAATAAGGAATTTAAATCAGGCATGGAGATCGGGACTTAAATCAGAAATGAGTCCAGGAATTAAGAACAGGAATGGGGATCAGTAACAGAGATCAGGAATGGGCATCAGGAATAGAGATCATGTATTAAATTATAAATAGGATCAGGAATGGAGAACAGGATTGGGGATCACAAAGGGTGTTTAGGAATGAAGATTGGGAATGGAGAGCAGGATTTAGATCAGGAATTGGGCACAGGAATGGGGATCAGTAATGACATCAGAAGTCAGATCAGGAGTGGGGATCAGGAATCAGGTTTAGGAATGGGAATCAGGAATGGAGAACATTAATTAAATTCCTGTGGATCAAGAATGGGGTTTAGGAATCAGGATCATGAATGGAGAACAGGAATGGGGATCAGGAATGGGTATGAGAAATGAGATTGAGAATGGAGATCAGGAATTGGGCACAGGAATGGGGATCTGGAATCGGGTTTAGGAATAGGGATTAGGAATGAGATGAAGATTGGGAATGGAGATCAGGAATGAGATCAGGAATAATATCAGGAATTTGGCGCAAGAATGGGCATCAGAAATTAGATCAGGAACTGAGATCAGAAATTGGGCATGGGAATGGGCATCAGGAATGAAATCAGAAATCAGATCAGGAATTGGATTTAGGAATGGGAATCGGGAATAGAGAACAGGAATTAAAATCCTGTGGATCAAGACTGGGGTTTAGGAATCGGGAGCATGAATGGAGAACAGAAATGGGGATCAGGAATGGGCTTCAGCAATGAGATGAGGAATGGGCATCAGGAATGAGGATCAGGAATGGAACTGAGTGCGTGAGCAGCAAGACAGCAGCCATGCAGGCAGGAGCAGAGAAGGAACGTGGGATTATTTAGCATTTTGTAAGGAAATGAGCTAGATATTTGTACTACAGGAGTGTTTGTTCATGGGAACCTGGGCTCCAGGTGAGAAGTAGGTGGGATCAGGGGAGAAGGCAGCTCAAAGAACTCTACGGCCAACTACTGCAGCAAGAAAGAGAGGCAGACAGGAACAGGCAGATATCTTAACAGAAAGTAAAATTCACCATTCCTGCCATTTCCTGTTTTTGTAATAAGTATTGAGAAAGCGTTAGCATGTTAAACACCCCCCCACACACTCACACACACACTGCACTCCTCAACCAACCATGATCTCAGATGTGACGGATTGTCCCTCTCCCCCATCACACAAAAGACACTTGAGAATGTGATGCGCCTGTGTAAAGATTGAAAAAATAAGCACTTGAGCGAAGTAATGTGCCATGACTTATCAGAAGTAACTATAATGACATAAATAATTTGTTTTATTACTCTGTTGCTTAACTTATAACGTCTTTAGTAACGCTGTGATACTGAAACAGCATTAATCTTGAGGCTACTTGAAGCAATTTTGGGCTCAATTAATTTTGTAAAGGATGGTACAGGACAATTCCTACTGTTCTATCAGTACAAATCCAGCACATTTGAGTAGAAATCCTGGGACCTGAACCCACAACTTTCTTATCAGAGGTTGACCACTCTACTTTTGCACTATGACCACACCAGCAAGTTGAATGGTCATTGCAAGTAATCTATGACACATCTCTGAAAACAAACTGTCTTGCAGGATTAACAGTTGTATGATTGGTAAAAGAATTTAAGTGAGTGAGTTGCAATAAGAGCAAAAAGCCAAAATATCACTATCATGCAGGAAGAAGAATAATCAGTTTTAAAATAATAATAATAAACTTTTATAAAGCACTTCAATTTCCCATACAGACCTGAAGTGTGGTTCAATGACAGAGAATAAAAAGATATAAAGAATCAGATAAAATTAGATTAAAAGTGTACAAGGAAATGCTTATTAATTTTTTCTAAAACAAAACAAAGCCTTGTGCAACACAGCAGGCAGCAAACATATTCAATTGTCCAATAATGTATGGAGAGGAATCATTGAAACACTGACTGTACAGAAAAACTAATATACCAAACCCTTTTCTCAAAACATGAGATGTATTTAGCAGAAGGACCATTTTTACTTTTTGTCTTGACCAGAAAAGCCTCATTCACTTTTGTGGCAAATGTGAGATCGTTTTTATGAAAAAGAACCAGCCTTCAGTCACTATTTCATTTTTGCATTGTACAGATACAAGCCTGAAGGATGGTTTGTTTCATGAATTAAAAAAACACGGAAAAGTTACATCGGTTCAAATCCATGGAGCTTCAGAGGAGCGATATGGACTTGTCTTTTTCCGTCAACAAGAAGATCAAGAGAAAGCTCTGGGAGCTTCAAAGGGGAAGCTTTTCTTTGGCATGCAAATTGATGTGACAGCCTGGAACGGTCCAGGTAAGTTCAGGTCTCTGACGGTGATACAGTTCATATCCACAGTCAGTTGCTCATAATCTGACCTTCTAGAGACGGAAAGCGAGAATGAGTTTAGACCATTGGATGAAAGGATTGATGAGTTCCATCCGAAGGCCACACGAACGTTATTCATTGGAAACTTGGAGAAGACCACCACATACCATGATCTGCTAAACATCTTTCAGAGATTTGGAGAGATTGTGGTACGTTTGGATGCTTATTTGGTCAAAAATTCAGTTGTGTGAGCCACACTTTTCAAAATGGTTTAAAATGACTATTCTCACTAACATGTTTTTAATGGTTCCTGTAGGATATTGATATAAAGAAAGTAAATGGGGCCCCACAGTACGCCTTTCTACAATACTGTGACATTGCCAGTGTCTGTAAGGCCATAAAGAAGATGGACGGCGAGTATCTGGGAAACAACAGACTGAAGGTGAAACTTTTTTTGACTGAATTTTTTATCTTAAATGTTGTTCATGTAAAAGAAATGATAGAATACATTCTGTTCTGCATTTTTTTTTAAGCTTGGCTTTGGAAAAAGTATGCCAACAACATGTGTTTGGTTAGATGGACTGGCGTCAAACACAACCGAACAATTTCTCACTCGTCATTTTTGCCGCTATGGACATGTTGTCAAGGTGAGCGTGTAGTTTTTCCTTCCAAAGTTACCTGCTGTTTTCATGTCTGTCGAGTCTCCCTTACGCTCCTCCATTCCCAAAAGGTTGTGCTGGACAGGATGAAAGGAATGGCCCTTATTCTCTACAACAACATTGAATATGCACAAGCTGCAGTCAAAGACACAAAGGGATGGAAGCTCAGCGGCAGTAAAATTAAGGCGAGTGAAACATTTCTGTGATGAAATGTTATGTTCTGAACTATGATCCATGATCTCAGCAACTGATAATGAATGTTCTTTGTTCTTCAGGTGGACTTTGCCAATCAGGAGAGTCAGATGGCTTTCTATCGTTCAATGCAGGCATCTGGGCAGGATATACGAGACTTTTATGATGTCATCTCTGAGAGAAGGTTTGTGCTGTTCTCTCAAACAAATGCTCTTTTTGCTGTCATTGCTAATCCCTAAAAGCAAACAGGTGTTTCAGATTAATGTTGACTTCTTCATGATTGAAAACTAGACAAAAAATGTTACTTCTTTGATCTTAATCTTTTGCAGGGATGATCGGCGATCCCAGTTTGAGTTTCAAACTGAAAGACCATATTATGAAAATGTACGAACTCCTGGAGCATACAGTGATGATCTGCGACGGAAATATCCTGCGAGAAGTCGAGAGTTCTACGCTGAATGGGATCCTTATCAGGGAGATTACTACGACTCACAGTACTTTGAAGACCCTCGTGAATATCGTGAATACAGGGCTGACCCTTATGAACAAGACATACGCAAATACAGCTATTTGCAGCGAGAACGTGAAAGAGAGCGCTTTGAAACTGATCGTAGGGATCATGGAAGAAGGACCATTGAGCGTAGTCTAAGCCCATCTCACATTTCCACTCGCCGCCCTGGCAGCCCCACAGAACCCAATGCAATCTCTGAGAGGGTACAAAGTGATTCTGACAGACGAATTTGTTGCAGATCCTCAGAACGAAGTGGCAGCTGCAGTTCAATATCTCCTCCCAGATTTGAGAAAGCGGAAAAGGCTCGCTCAGAAAAACATAGTAAAACAGAGAAACTGGAAAGGGATCGGATGTTTGAAATTGAACGAGGAAATTTGACAGAAAAAGAGAAAAGAATGGGACGAAAAGATAGAGTGGACAAAGAAAAAGCTGAAAAACAGAGGCTTAAAAAGCTCAAAGTCACATCGCCTGTTGTTCAAAAAAGTGAGACAGAATCTGAACTTGAAAGAGAAGTTAGCCCAGAGTCTGTTCTAAGAAGTAAGACCAGCAAAATCCCCAAGGAAAGCTTGAGCAAAGGAAGGTTAGATCTTCTGCCTTGTGTTGTGCAGCTAACTCGTGTCAAAGAAGGGAAACTGATCAGTCATTCTTTCCAAGAGAAACAAATTCAGCGTGGTGGCACAGACAGTCTTCATTTGGCTTCACCAACAGGTGATAGAAGTCCTCCATTCAGATCTGAGACATTAAAACTAGATACCTCCAAACACGGGAGAATTCCCAAAGGCAAAAATATGCACAGCGCAGCAGAGGTTGCTGAAAAGGAGAGTAAAATTAAATCAAAAAAGTACAGTAAATCTGAACTAGGATTTGAAAGTAATATATCTGTGGATATCAACCGTTTAGCTGCAAGGAAAAGGCGTTTTGAAGAGACAGGAAGAACTGATCGACAGAAAAGAATTGGTGAGGAGGAGCACAGCAGACTTAGGATTTGTAAACTGTGGAACAGTACACAAGGGGCACTGAAAAACGAACACAGCACAGATAAATGTACTCAAATGGTTTTAGTTACCAGTCCTGAAGATGGACTAGAAAGGGAAAGTGACTCCATCAGGCGTCCTCTGGAGCAGTCTCAGCTCAGGAAACCTCTTGAAGATTGCGCAGAGCAAACTGGCTGTACTCTCCTTCACACGGACGTAGAGCGCTCAAAAAGGCACTCTTGCTCTAGCCACACAAAGATAACTGATGACAGCTGTGTTTGTTTGCATGAATCAATGGAGCAAAAACAGTTTGTAGCTGAAAATGGGCAAGGGAAAACAAAGTGCAGAGACGTAGATAGGAGACAATCTATTCCTGAACGTCGAACAGAGAGATTTCAGCATGAAACAAAATGACTGGCACAGATTACAGCTTTGCAATCCTGACAAATCAAACAAGTTTGAAAAATCCCCAAACAATGATACATGTGATTTTGAAAAGAATTATAACACATGTGAAATTGGAAAATCCCTCCAGGATTTAGTCAGGGAAGACCTGCCATGCATGAAAAGAAAGAAGTGTGAACATTCGGAATTTGATATGCTGAAAGGAAAACGAGAGCCTAACTTCTCAACTTCAGATTTGAATGACATGTGCAATATACCATCCTCTATTGTAGCTAATCACTTTTTTGAAAATGAGGAAGATGACACTGCCCAGATTTCTTTGTCAGTTACAAAGAAGGAAAGAAAATTCTCTTCATCAGCAGATGATACTTTCTCACAGCCAGAACTGCTGAAAAAGAGTTTGAACCTGACAGATAGACATTTTCAGTCTTCTGAAAATGTGATCCCAAAGCTGAAAACAACTTTGCTGAGGGGTGATGATCAGTTCATGCATCATTGGGAAAAACGAATAAAGTCTGATTCCCTAAGAATGGAAATGACATTAGCAAGTGGCACCTCTAAACGTGAGAGCCATCCATAAATCCCTTAGCCAGGATCTGGAACCTGGAGAAGTGCAATCTGATTCAGATGATGATGATGGAAAAAACAAATTCCCCTCTCCAAATTCAAATAGCTCTTTATCATATATCCTTAGAGATGGCAACAAAAGGAGGATAGACTTTAAGCTTTCAAGCTCCCTTGAGAAGAATAAATTTTACTCCTTTGCATTAGATAAAACAATCACTCCTGATACAAAAGCTCTCCTCGAAAGAGCCAAGACTTTGTATTCCTCAAGAGAGGATAATTGGTCCTTTCTTCCCTCACGGTTTCCAGTCTCCCACAGCTGTTCGGACAAGGACAAGGCAGAGCTGGCACCTCGGCCCATTCCTTCATGGTACATGAAAAAGAAAAAGATTAGAACCAATTCTGGTGAAAAGTTAAATGATAAAAAGGAGGAGCTTGAGTCACAAGACCAAGAGCGCCAGGATTTGTTTGCCTCTCGTTTTTTGCACAGCTCAATCTTCGAACAGGATTCGCGGCGTTTACAGCGTCTTGAACGTAAAGATCAAGTTATAGAAACTGAAAGAGTAAAGCCTTACTTTAAGTCTGGTGCAGCTGAGGCACACACTGAATTTGCAGAAGCTAATGTCTCACAAGAACCAACAGTACTTTTCCATAGTCGGTTTTTGGAACTCCAGCAACATAAAGGTAAAGACAATGCTCATACTGATGTTGAGAGTGACTCAGTAGTGGAGGAAATCAGGAGAGATGCTGTTCAAAAAGGTGACCTTGCCTTCTCTGATAAGGGATGTGAGCCACTACTGAAAGCGAATGAAAAACCAGCTAGCCCCACATTGCCTTTTACAGTTTCACAAAATGCTCATTCTCCAGAAGACGTTTTATCTTCATCCCAAGAACATGAAGAACTTTGTGGAAAAGAAGAAAAAATGCAGCCAGTTCCAGAGATTTCTTTATCTATTGCTCTTCAAAGCGATGAAAAAAAAACAGAAGATGTTAAGCTAAGCATTAGTTCTGAATCAAAAAATTCAGAGACTGAAAATAATTGTGACATAAAAGCTGAGTTAGTTGAGTCTGAAATCAAATTATGTGATAATTTGGTGGTGGAGCCTAACCCTGTTGTAGAAGACAAGCCTCCCACTCCTGGTGGCTCCCTAAGTGCCTTTGAAAGGGAGAATGCAGAATTAGCATTCCCAAATTGCAGAAAAGGGAATGAAAAAGCTGTTGAGGAAGAGTCTGAAACTGGAAAACAGGAAGCAAAGCACTTTGAGGAAGCTCAGAAGTTGGATGTAGACACTGATCCTCACATGCCAGAACTAGAGGTGGGGATAAAACCATTATCAAATCGCAGACAACCTAAAGGCAAAAGGGCAAAACCCCACTCTGTGTTACCCCAACTAATCCATGGTGAAAAACCTGTAACCCGAAAAAGCGAACGAATAGACAGGGAAAAACTCAAAAAGACCTCATATCCTCAAGCAGAATCAAGTAAAATTAAATCAGAGTCTAAAGCCACATCTAAGCCCCCGATACATGCATCAGATTTGGAGCAAAACCTTGAATCAAGCTTAATTCATGGAAGAACGCGACGGAGGAACGTACGGTCAGTTTATGCAACGCTGCATGAAGATGAACAGGCTAGCAAAGAAGTTTTAGAGTCACCCCGCTCCATGCGCAAGCGAGGTGCCGAAAAAGAACTCATACAGCAAGATGTTCAAGTTTCCACCACAGCCAGGCGGGGACGGCCGCCGAAGAGAGCTGTCAAGCGAGTTGAAGACATATCTCCTGCAAAAGAGGATCAGAAGAAAATAGTAGAAACAGATCAAGAAGGCAAGGAGATATCTAATACAGCAGAAAGTGTGAAGGTTTCTGAGGGATGGCGATCACCTCGCACACAAAAATTGCAACAAACAACACTTCCTCCAACTACTTCAGTCAACAAAAAAAGTGGAAAACCAGACAAATTTTCTGGGAATAAATTACTGTTGGCTGAACAAATGGATGTGACGTGTCAGGATGATGTAGAGCTACAAATTGATACTGGTCTGTTTGGGAATATTTCTCATACATTGGAAAATATTACCTTGCCAGCACACAGAAATGACAAAAATCTGAAAGACAATGATGGAACGAAATCTACTGAAGCCAGTTTGAAAGAAACAGGCACCTTAGAGACTAGACAGCAAGCAGAAAAGAGTCCCAAAATTAAAACACCAAGACTGAGGCGAAATACCAAACAGGTTATTGAAGACAAATCACACAGTTTAAAAAATCTAGAAATCCGTGTCAGTGTTGATGATGTCAAGAGTTTACTTGGTTCTGACAATTCTGAGCCCAAGACATTCGAAGTTACTTCAACCAAAACTGTAGTTCAAGAAAACAAGATTGTGCAGATGACAGACAGTCCAAATGAGTCCAAAGAGCTTACTTCACCAGAAAACAAAGACAACCTTTTAGAATCTGAACCTCCTGCAGATCCAGCAGCTGTTCTTCTGGCACAACAAATGGAATTAGAGCAGGCAGTTGAAAATATTGCAAAACTTACAGCTGACCAACCTCCTCGACCTTATAAGGAACCACCTTCTGAGCCACCGGCTGTATTGCCTCGATCAACTGAGGAACCACAAGCTGAGGTTGAGGAGCAGAAGCGAGCTAACCCTGCAAGTGAAACTGAACTTGCAGCTGCCATTGATTCAATAACAGCTGAGGAAACCTGTGGAGATACAGAGGGGTTCAGTTCTCCTCCTCCTTATGCCACTCTCATTCCAACCCCGGAGTCACTGATATCCTCTTCCTCATCATCCAATGAGATTATGGAACCTGAAACACATATGGTTATCAACAACATTCTTGCAGGCAGCCTGGATAATAGTTCTCTGACACCAAGCCCAAAGGGCCAAGTACCTAAGGCAGCTGATCACACAATTAAACTTGAAACCCCTAAAAAAATGAGCAAAATTAGAGCCAAAACCCCAAAGAAGTCAAAAAACCGTAAATGTACAGCTAGCAAAAAAGAGAAAACACATGGAAAAGGAAACCTGTCTGCATCATCTCCAGTCAAACTGCCAGAGTCGATTCCAGAAGATCCAGAGACTGTTAATTCAAAAGCAGCTATTGTTATGGCTGGGGCCCCTACAGCAACTTCTGTGGTCACTGCTGTGGCTACTTGCAGACATGATGTTACCAGTGCTATCTCGGTGGACACGCCTAAAGAAGCTGAGCAGCCAGAGGTTGAACAGCCTGTGCCTAAAGAATCTGCTTACCATTCAGGCACAGACAGCATCTCCACTGGCAAAAAGTCTCTACAAGCAGCCGAGCTGTGTGCTCCCACTCTCAGCCCTGCTCACTCTCAGCCAGTTTCACAGCTTACTGCACCAGCAGTACGACCTGTCAAAATGCCGTTGTCACTGGACTGGCCACAGAGATCTGAAGAAAGCAGAATTTATGTGGCTCATTCGTGTCATGTCACAGTGGTAACTCCCTCCTCTCCCGCATCGACTGCACTGGGAAACCCTTCTGCTAACCCGCCTTTGCCCCCGGATACAAAGGCCTCCGATGTAGACCCTAGTTCTAGCACCCTACGAAAAATTCTAATGGAACCTAAATATGTGTCTTCTTCCAACAACACTTCAGTACCTACCACTATAGTCACATCTGTGCGATCAGACCATTTAAGGATGTCAGAGAAGGTAAATAATCCTGATTCAGTTGGTTCAAGACAGCTGCATCTTGAGGAAAGGCAGACATTACCTTCCCAGCCAGGACACGATAAACCATCTCCACTTAAAGAGTCCCAACAGAATTGTGGAGAAAAAAAACAGCAACCAATATTTTTGCCTGCCACTTCAGTAATTAGTCGAATTCCAATACCATATGATACAGAAGAAACTCCCAGGATTTCCTTAAGCCACCGAACTATCAGCCTAACAAGTCCTAAACATCGATTTCAGTCAAACTCCAATGAAAACATTCGCTGTCATGGCATGGATGCAGTAGAGGACTGTAATAGTCGTCGCACAATTGTTGAACCCTCTCCTTATCGTTCAGACTCTAGTCCAGGCTTACGGGTCAACACATCAGAGGGTGTTGTTGTTCTGAGTTATTCTGGTCAAAAAATGGAAGGACCTCAAAGGATGAGAGCCAAAATAAGTCAAATTCCTCAAGCCAGTGCTGGTGATGTAGAGTTTCAGCAATCAGTGTCAAAATCTCACATAAAGCAAGACCCACTTATCACGTTGTGCCAGTTGCCAAAGCAAAAGGTCTCCTCTACAGGTTATGGGCACACTGGGGTAGTTTTACCAGGAAGTTCCTTTAACTCGCAACCTGTCATTTCTAGTACAAAGCAAGAAAATCATGCATGTGACACATCAGAAGCTCCATTTCACACCTCTTCACAGGGTGTGGTGAAGATGTTCCAACCATCAGTTAGTTCTTCTCAAGTCTTAATGTACAACCAAGCTGTATTTCAGCAGCAGCATGGCAAGAGAGGACTATTGACAGATCCTCACACTAAAAAGTTTGACATTAGCAAAGCTTCACAGCAGTCCAATTTAAGCCCAGTCATAAGCCCACACCACTCATCACTGTCTGGAACTCGGATGAGTCCAAGCCCTGGGATCACAAATGAGCGATCAGCTCTAATTCTGAAGCAAGAACCACAGTCTCCAAGAACATCTGGCCACTCCCCATTACCCTTTGTCAAAGCCTGCCCACAAAGCAGCTCTCCCATTGGGAGTTCAGTTGTTCTTGGTCATGGTATTCCCCCAATATCACCATATCATTCCAGCATCCATCACTCACATGCAGAGCAATCGTCCGTCATAATTCAGCCTCACAACGTCACCCAGTCAACCGCTCAAGAGGTCAGAACGAACAATCCAAATCTGTCTGGAATAAGCTACGGAAGGCGTGGAGACTCCATATCCTCTGCACATGCAGGGCCTCCACAAAGCTCAAAGACATCACATTCTAATGTCATACGTGATATGGTGTTACAGACTCATCCAAGTCCCCAAGGGTCAGTGTTAGGTAGTGGTAGCAACAGTGTAAAAGAAGAAGAATCTCTGCACTTTAATCAAGCTCTCAGTAGATCTTCAGCTCCCCAGATCCAGTCAGACGTCATGATGATTCCTAGTGACCACAGAGGACTCCACCCTGTTCTTCACATTGATCAATATAGAGACATGCACCAGCGTATGCTCATGCACCACAAGATGGGAGGGCAAGCAGCTGTGGAAACAAGGCAGTCACGCAACTCAGACATGGAAACAAAATCTACCAGCAAAATCTCTGGGCCTTCAAACTGTTCTGTGTTAGGGAAAAGCATTGAGCTTTCAGCTAAAGGGCCTCTCAAACCACTTGAAGGTGGTTTCCATCAGAGTCCAAATGAAAATAGGGTTCATGGAGTCCATGTATCTAGTCCCATTATGGTGTCTCCTCACCCTCATGGGGTGCAGCTAATCCATTCTGGCTCAGGCTCCTTTCCACTTTATCGAGACATGCGGAACTACCCCTCCCAGTTTCCAGGACACACCCTTGCTAACCAAAGCATTACATCTACACAGGTAACTTGACACACAAGTATCTAAAAACACAAGGATTATTCTATTTGTCTTCTAATGTGCTTTGAATTTCTGAATCAGGTTCCCCCAGAGCCAGAACCAGAGAGCAGAGGCAAAACTTCTCAGTCACATGTGGGAGGAAGCAATACCAAGCTTGTGAATGCCCATCTTTGCCATACTAGCTCTTCAGACCTGTCCCAAATCTCCCAGATATCGGTGGATAAGGTCTCCCCTTCATACCATTCTCCTCTGATGCCCCCCATGAGTCTTACTCATAAGCCAGACCTGTCTATGCAGAAGGGTCCTCCATCTGTCCTCCTTGGTCCTCCGTCAACAGCATCGCCACCAGGTTTGAAACAGCTACAGCACGATGCAAATCTGGAACATTCAGGACATCGGTCTACTGATATGGTACAGCTATTGACGGTAGGACTGATAGGCAACCAGGCATCAGAACTTCTCAGATCAGTAACCAATTACAGACACTCACTTTCCCTCCCATCTGCAGAAATATCCTATAGTATGGCAAGGCCTGTTGGCATTGAAGAATGACCAGGCAGCTGTCCAGCTGCACTTTGTTTCTGGCAACACGCTGCTGGCACAGCGCTCTCTGCCACCCTTGGAGGGGGGTTCTCTTCTTCGCATCGTCCAGAGGATGAGGCTTGAAGTTTCCCAGTTGGACAGCGTAGCACGTAGAATGGCTGTATGTATTTTCAGATTTTTAGAATATTTTTATACCTCAACAACTTGAATAAATAAGAAAAATATGCAGTCTACATAACTGAAGTTTTGAATACCCTGCAGTTGTGTTTCTTCCAGATATTTCTATGACATTTAGATAAATGAATAAAATAATCCCTCTACTTGTGACAGGTGGAAAATGACTTCTGTTTGCTACTGGCTCTCCCTTGTGGTCGAGATCAAGAAGATGTTCTCAGTCAAACCCAGGCCTTGAAAAGTGGCTTCATTACCTATCTTCAGGCCAAACAGGCAGCTGGCATCATCAACGTACCAAACCCTGGCTCCAATCAGGTTTGTGGTCTTTTGGATACCTTTCTTTATCGAGGGGTGTCAAACTCCAGTTCTCAAGGGCCAGAGGCTGCTGGTTACTTGCATCTGCTGTGAAGTTGAAGTGAAGGGATTGATTGGAAATCTAGCAGGACACTGGCCCTGGAGAACTTGAGTTGGACCCATGTGTTTTGAACTGTGTGCCACCATGCAAACTTGACCCTTTTCTTGTTGAACATTTTCTGGACATGCAGCCAGCCTACGTGGTGCAGATTTTCCCACCCTGTGAGTTTTCGGAGAGCCACCTTTCTCGTCTGGCCCCGGACCTTCTTAACAGCATTTCCAGCATTTCCCCCCATCTCATGATCGTTATTGCATCTGTCTGATTACCTCTTTCATAAACAAAACCAACACCAGCCCTCAACCAGAACTCAACCAGTTTGGAAACTGGAACTGCCTCATGTTTTTCTGAGTTTGACTTTTACTAAAGTTATTTATTGTGCTTCTTCATGTCACCAAGTCCTTAAATTTCCCAGTTATGACGAATTCCAGGAACCTTTTGAAGATGGACTGAGTGAAGGATGGAATGGGGATTACTGAAAACTTTTGAGTTTATTTTTGCCATTTTGGAGCAGATGGACATAATTTTTTTTATAACTTATAGCATTCTTTGGGCTACAGAGCTCTGTTGGAATTTTTCTTACCATTAGATTGTGATCTTTTTAAGTCGATGTGAAAATTCATTGCACTATATAAAAGGAAAACCCAGTTAAGGTTTGACTATAAGTTGTAAGTTTGTACTTGTGGTCTGTTATTCCAGCATAAAGGACGTCATTGCCATACATTTTAATTGCTTTTGCTCCACCATCATCAGCAAACCACGGCATCTTTTCGGGACTCTGGTCCTTTCCCCAGGGACACGTAATGCGATCTTTAAAGATGTACAGTTTACACTCAATGCCTCAACAGGGGACTATAGAAATATATTTAGATTGTTGATTTTTTGTTTGCATCTTTATGAAGGCTATTGCAGACAATTGTAAAACTGTAAATACTGTAAATAGATAAAACTCAAACTACACAGAGAGACCATGATAATTATTTTAACAAGACAGATCATAAAGTCCTGATTTTTTGTTTCTGACCCTCCTGTTCGACTTTTACATTTATTTTTCATCATTGTTCTTTGGATGGGCAAATGCTAGGAACTGTGGGAGAGATATTTGCAAAATTTTTAAGTAGAAAAAAGGATTTTGTGCCAAAATGTCTTTTGCAAATTCTCACGTGAACTTATATGTAATCAGAACAATGTCCTCAAATTACTTAGTGTTTTTACATTAGAGGACAGTCCCCTTTTTAGTGTTCAGTATCACAGTCCTCCTATTTCACGTCTTTGTACAAAAAGAAAATTTTTTGATTTAAAAGGCGCTTTTGCACAGTACTGACGGCTGTGCATTTTTGGTGCATTTTTTTGTCCTTTGATTTGCCTCCCCTGTGGTCCTGTGCTGCCCCCTGCTGTCTAAAAATCATTCCACATTGAAGTCATTTTTGGCATTGAGTGTCAAATGTGCTTACATGCTTTAGGTTTCACCTGAAAAGGTAAGATCAGATCATAAAGGCCAGGAATGTGACTCAAACGACGCTAATGGATGTGTTGATGATCTGCCCCTCTTTTCTAAATGTGTCCTTAAGATACAGCATAACCCCCCCCCCCACCCCCCACCCACCCCCACCCCCTCAAAAAAAAAAAAAATCTACTTGAGTGTTTTTGGAAGTGTGGAAAACCGATGCTGAAAGTAAAACAATGTATGTCATGAATCGTTTTATGACTGAAGCCGATTACTCATATGGTTTATGTTGAAAGCACTTAACATTTTTTATATATAAAACAACCTTCAAATGGTGATTAATATGGAAAATGTCTTTTGATCAATTTTCACTGAGTTTATTTTGCTGTTCCTCTATGAGGACATTTTAAAATGTAACATAAATGGTTGTTGAACTTCAGAAGATCATTAAATGGTCAATAACTCTGTGTTTCCTGTTTGTTTCATGCCTGTATTTAAATTCAACGTTTTTCTTCACAGTAGACTGCAAACTATCTAATCATTTGCTTTACTGACCCTAAAAAAGAGCAGCTGAAAGCCAATGAAGAGGAAATCAATCAGTCATACATGTTTCATGTTTTGTCAACATTTTCAAAAGTTTAAAAGAACTTCTGTGAACATCTTAACTGAAGTGGCACACATTTACTGCCTTGGAACTTGGTGAGTCTCAATGTCATCAGCAGACTTGCATCCAGACACAGAAATATTGTCAGTTTGTGACAAACCCAGGAGTGGAGCCCTGTCAGTGACAGACCACAACCAAGACCAGAACCTGAGGAACTCAACTAGTTTGGCTCTTGTAGACGGTCCAGTCACTGCACTTCTTACCTCAGCGACAATGTAGAACCACCCTCCCCCAATTCCACCACAACATCCCCAACTTTCTGTTCATGGATAATAATGCTCCAACACATGGTGCAAGAATTGTCACAGCTGTACTTCAGGAAGTTGCTTATATGGTAGCGCCAGCAATGACCCCTGACCTGAACACCATAGAGCACGTCCGGGACCAGCTGAATCAGAGACTAGATGATCGAACCCTTAAGTGACCTGCAGAACTGCATTTAGCATCTGTGGAAGAGTAGAATGCCTTAGAACAACATGATGAGGCTGAGGAGCATCATGAAACATCACTGTCAAGCATTCATTGCAGCGAATGGTGGAAATACCCACTACAGACGTGTTCAGTTTATGCAACTTGGGGCTATCTTTGAATTGTCTTCATTTTGGAAGTAAGAAATATCAAACAATTGAAAATGGTGTCTCTTCTCAGTCATTTTTAGTAACATTAGAGGGAACTTTTGCATTTGTTTCACTAAAAGTCAGACCAAATAGGAAAAGCATAGTCTAGGTTTAGGAGACTCAAGAGGAGTTAGTATTGCTGGTCAGCAGAAAAAAACAGAATATTCCAGTCTTTTTTAAAGGCCCACTCCAACCATGTTTTTTTTCTTCTGTGAAATCATTCCCAGTAGTCTTTTAATTACAATTGTGCCGTTTTGAGCCAAAATCAAAAAGACATTGTTTTTTGAGACATATTGTATGCCCAGAGGCAGTAGTTCATTAGAAATATAATTCTGATTTGTGGGCAGGACTGTTGGCTCAGAGGAACCCCGCCCCACTCTGTCACTGAGAGCTATGTTTGCTCACGCACGAGCTTATGGTGTGAAAGTTTCATTTAGTCATAATTCAAAGTTAAATGCAATTTTCAAGTGAAAATTCTATTTACAATTGGACCATTCATTTTGAAAATGCATTTTGCAATTTATTATAAAATATTTAAAAAATGACATTTCAATACAATTCATTTTAAAGTTACATGAAATCTGTTGCATTGTAAAATGCCACTGTGTTTTGTGTCAGAATTCAAATGAAACAGAAAAACAGTGCCTCAGATCAGCTGATCAACCTCTCCTGGTAGTACTGAAGTCAAAGAGGCAGCTCAGAGGAGAATGAGCGTTTTCAGTCTGCGAACCGAAGCTGTGGAAGGTATTAGCTCTGGGCATTTGGAAGGCGTCCTCACTGTCCAGATAAACTAGCAATCCTTATCAGGTTTGTGAATCAAAAGCACAAGGTAGCTCTGACAAAGCAAAGAAAAAGTTTAAATGGGATGACTGTTTATTTTAATGACCATCTCACAAAAAAAATGCTTAACCGGCAAAGCACACCAGGCTCCTAATGTGACGTAAGCAGATACAGAGCATCTGCGTGCTGGATTCCCCAAACTGTGTTAAACCACTTGGTCCACCAGACCCGTCCAAGGTACTGGTCATCAAACACATGAAAGACTTTGAGAAGTGTATGATCACAGACGTCTGAGCCTCTGATTAAAGCAAAATAAGAGTCAAATATGATTTCAAGAAAACATGGTGCCTAGGATCTACTGCTGTCTCGTAGGTCAACTTTGACCCTATTTTTCAGTTATTTCTGTCCTGCAGACATCTCAAGCTGTACTTACTTGCTGTGATATAACTTGCTGACACTCCCCTCTTTTGAGGAAGCAGAGGCTGAGGATTTTGGCGTGGTGCTGACCATCACCAAACTGAAGTCACCGAGGTAGTCAACAAGCTCCTCTGTGGCAAGGCACCGGGAGTGGACAAAGTCCGCTTTGAGTACCTCACGTCTCTGGATTCTGTGGGAGTGTCTTGACTGACATGTCTCTGCAGCATCGCATGGAAGTCGGGAACTGTACCACTGGACTGGCAGACTGGAGTGGTGGTTCCCTTTTTCAAGAAGGGGGACTGGAGGGTGTGTTGCAACTACTCGGGAATCACACTCCTCAGCCTCCCTGGGAAAGTCTATGCCAGGATACTGGAGAGGAGAGTTCAGCCGATACTCGAAACCTGAGATTCAAGGACAACTGTGCCGTTTCCATCCTGGTCATGGAACTGTGGACCAGCTCTACACTCTCTTTAGGGTACTGGTGGGAGTGGGAGTTTGCTCATCCAGCCCATATGTGTGGATTTAGGGTTTGACTGCGCCCCCCATGGTGTTCTGTGGACGGTGCTCTGGGAGAATGGGGTCCTGGGAGTCTTACTCAGGGCTGTCTGGTGTATGCCCGGAGCAAGAGTTTGGTTCGCATAGCCGTCAGTATGTCAAGTTTCATTAATAAAATATCACATTAATCACAAACATCCCGGGGCATGATGGACTCCGGCAGGGCTGCCCTTTATCACCGGTTCTGTTCATAGTCTTTATGGACTTAATTTCTAGACACATCCAGGGGCTGGATAGGGTCTGGTTTGAGAACCACAGGAGACCAGGCACTCTATTGTGAGCCCAACCCCAGGCCTTGCTCCTGGATGGGGCCCCGGTAATGCCAATCTGGATGACATTTTTAAATTTCTCTGATTGTTCTTCTCATTAAGAGGGCTCTAAACAGCTCTTTGTCTGGCTTGTCAGCCAGGACCAGTCTGCCATGGGAGACCCTACCAGAGGCTGAAGCCCCAGACAGCATGACTCCTGAGATCAGTCGAGCACACCCCTCCACCATGTTAAGGTGGCGGTTTCATGGAGGGGTTAAATAACTTGCGACAAAGGAAAGAATATCATAGAAAAAAAGGATTAGAAAGAAGATTTTAAGAAGGTATCAGAGCAATAGTGGTTATTCTGACAAATGAGCTTCTTCTTCCAGCTTCTTTTACTTGAGGCAGTTGGTAAAGGTGAGACCATTTTTATCAAAACATAATTTTGAGACAGTAATGCATGCTTTCATTACATCTCGGCTGGATTAATGCCGATTACTGCTCTTTATTTTGGAGTTAGCCAGTCATCCCTCTCTCATCTCCAACTGGTCCAGAACTCTGCTGCTCGGGTTCTGGTCCGAGCAAGTAAGAGGGACCACATCACCCTCATCCTGGCTACCCTTCACTGGCTGCCTGTGAATTTTAGAGTTCACTTTTATATGTTTTTAAATATTTAAACAGTTGTGCACAGTCATACCTCTCTGAACTTCTCCATCCTTTTACCCCGACCCGATGCCTCAGGTCTGCTGATCAGCTTCTCCTGGAGGTCTAAAAGAAAGCTCAGAGGGGAATATGCATTTTCAGTCTGTGCACCAAAGCTCTAGAATGCGTTACCACTGGGCCTTCGGCCGACATCTTTACTGCCCATTTTTTAAAAACGTCCTAAAACCCATTTTTATCGCCAGGCTTTTGACACTGCTTGAGACGCTGTTGTGTTTTTACTGTTTTACTGTTCACCTTTGTTTTTTTTCTGGTGTTTTTATGTCAGCTATTTATATGTATATTTATATATATATATATATTTATCTTTCATTGTTTTAACTTTTTAGCTGTTGTTTTTTTCTTTTATCAAGCTTTTAGTGTACGGCGCCTTGTGTGACCAAGGTCATTTTAAGGCGCCATATAAATAAATAAACTATAACTATATATTTACAAATAAAATGACTGAGAAATAACTGTTAATTTATCTTTAGAAGTCAATGGGATTTTGATGTCTTGGAACCAGCAGTTACTCCTGGTTGGAACGTGAGAGGGGAGTGATTGAGCTGTCCAGTGAGCTACGTCAATGGTTTCAACAATCTTTTATTTTGAAAAATGACTGGATCCTTGGTTACATTTGTCATTTAGGTGCTAAATTAGTCCAGCTGCGAGTTTAACAGAATAGGGAAAAAACAGCTGAGTATTTTTGTTTTTACAAATGTGTGTGAGGTATTGGACACTATTTTTTTAGTGCAGGATCACACCATGCACAGACACAGTTCAAGAGTTTCCCGAAATATATATATTTTTATAATAACAACCCCCCCCCACCCAAATAAATCATAAAATGCTAAACACAATGTTGTGCTCAGCTTTCCTGCACCTACCAGACTGGGTCAACATTTGGGAAGGGATAGCAATTAGACACACCACACTCATGCACCATACAACACTAACAGTGAAGGGCAGTGGATCCAACCCAGGAAGCTCAGCACACCAGTAGGACCACACCTCCACCTGTAACCCAGTTCCCATGAGGGGCTGGCTCTGAAGATGGATAAAACATAGACGACATTATAAAATATACATGCACATATATGACTGTGGAAAGGTATTCAGACAGATTGTTGTCCCCACAGGAGCTTTGAGTGGTCATTGACTTTATCCTTCAAGAAGCACCTCAGTGGACACCCAACAGGGCTGCATCACACCTGGTCACTGCAGTTACTCGCTGGCTGGGGTGATGCAATGAGGGCTTTTTGGCATCACACAGTACAGATGTGTCAAGGGGCTTCACACCGGTATTTATACAGAGGATCATAACGTCAGTCATCAAATATAAACAATAGCTGGTTGCTATATTTTATATTTTTATATTTTATGGGGAACTGGGGGTGCGAGACGAGCCCGAAAACAAAAAACAGGAGCACAGACAATCCACCAGAAATTTCCAAGAGTGGGAAAGAGGGACAACATATGAATCGCACTGCACCAAACAAAGGCAAGGAGTACTAAATAAAATATAGTGTTGGATAAATGATAAAAAATAGAGGAGAGAAGTAATAGAGAACAGAACCCCAGTGCACCATACTTTCCCAGCTTCTAACTTCTAGCAGCCTGCTATCAACTAATTGGTATTGAAATTTAATTAAAAAATGTTAATGGTAAGATACATGTAATTTGGCACAGATAGCGGATGGTAATAAAAATAACAGTAATAGAGAATCTGCAGTTTTAGCATGTCAATATTAATATAATTGTTTTAAATTAATCAATCTTAATTTGTATAGCACTTTTCATATGAAACATAACACAAAGTGCTTTGCGGCAAAACAAAATAAATATAAAACAAGCATGACCATGTAAGAATATCCCCCCAACCACACACAACCTCAATCTCACCCTTAACTGATGGAGATAAACATTGGAAAAACAGGTTGAGCACAGAGAAAGTTGGTTGGTGGAAACGCCAATGGATGGGACATCTTCAGCTGCTCGTGGGACTGCTGCTCGTATTCTCACAGAAACCAAAAAAGTAGAACCACATCAGTCCAGTTCAGAGGTCTTTACACTGGCTGCCTGTCTGTCAGAGAATAGACTTTAAGGTTATGCTACTGGTTTATAAAGCTTTGAATGGTTTATCACCAAAGTCCATGACTGACCTCCTGACCCAGTTTATACCAGCCAGAACTCTCCACTCATCTGGATCCAGTCTTTAGTCAGTTCCTAGAGTCCAAACTAAACATGGAGGATCTGCATTCAGCTTCTATGCTCCACAGATCTGGAACAGATTTCTTTTGATTGTTTCTATAAATGTTTTATGTAAAGCACTTTGAATAATCTTTGTACAAATAAACTTGCCTTGCCTCTTCCTCTGTGGACAGCCACAAAGCCAACCAAGTGCAGCATCACAGGCGCGAACCAGGCATCACCAAAGCAAGGTGGGGAAACAGATCCCCATCTAGAGCTGCAGCAGCTGAACACAGAGGTGTTTTTGAACCCAGAGGAGAGGACCTAGCCAAGATGGCACTGGAAACAACAATAAAAATAAAAGTAAACATTTGATGAAAGCAATTAAACAAAAAAAAACATGAACATAAAACTATTAAAATGAAATATTAATATTTAAGTGTAAAATTACAAAATGTGATCAAATGAATAGATACTTAATAAATAGGAAAAAAAGCTAAAAGCCAAGGTAAAAAAAAGAGTCTTTAGCCTTTTCTTAAAAGCATCAATGCTCTCTGCAGCTCTCCAGTCCTCTGGCAGACTTTTCCAAAATTGGGGCAATAATGCTGAAAAGATGTCTCTGCACAGGTTTTGGTTTTCACTACTGGAATGATTAGAAGACGAGTGCCAGAGGATTCATATTTGACAAAAAGATCAGAAAAATAAGACCATTAAGACGTTTTAAAATAAATAAATAAATAAAAGTACTTTAAAAATAAATCTTGAAGGCACTTCTTATTAATCTAATTTAAGCCTGAGTAAACCACTAAGCAGAGGGGATAGGCCGCCATGGCCTGGTTTATCAAACATCTTCCCTCCACTTAGCTCAGCAAAGAAGTATCTACAGAGTTTTGCAAAAGTATTCACACCCCTTGCACTTCACATTTTCTCACATGATGACAACAAACATAAATATATTTTATTGGAAGTTAATGTGAAAGACCAACACAAAGTGACACACTTGTGAAGTGGAAAGAAAATTATAGAAGAGTTCAATTACTTTTACAAATAAAAAACTAAAAGTGCAGTGTGCAAAAGTATTCACCCCCCTTTTTTGACCAGACAGTTCAGGGAGAAAGTTGTGGAGAAACTGAAAGCAGGATTAGGCTAGAGAAAGATTTCCTAAACTTTGAACATCCATGAACCACTGTTCAGTCCATCATCCACAAATGGAAAGAGTCTGACACAACTGCAAACCTACGTAGACATGGTCGTCCATCTAAACTAACAGACAGAACAAGGAGACACTGATCAGAGATGCAGCTAGGTACAAAGTATTGACTCAGGGGATTGAATACTTTTGCACACTGTACTTTTCAGATTTTTATTTGTAAAAAAAAGAGTTGAATCATTTTTTATTTTTTTTCTGCTTGTGGAGAGGTTCAAGGGATGTGAATACTTTTGCAAGACACTGTATAATAGATATAATTGAGAATGTAATTATTTCCCCAAGCTTAATTACAGTAGGTGAGGTAGGGACGCAGGAAGTTAAATATTCTCTGATTACTAGCTAGTAATACCTGGTAATAATCCTGCCCAAAGAGGAATGTTTTAAGCCTAACTTTAAATGTAGACACTGTGTCAGCCTCTCTTATATGAGCTGGAAGCTTATTCAGAGCAGATCAGAGCAGCACACTCAACCTTAAGGAGAAGCAGGGTGAAGAGGGCCAAAAAGGGACAGGTCCGCAGCACACGAGCACCTTGTGTTGCAGATTCATAAAACAAGGATCCCAGACAACCAACTAAATGCAAAGCCTGATTAGTGCTCATACACACAAAGCAGAAAATTGTGCAGATGTGGCCACATTACTTGAATGGAACAGGAAACCTTGAGGCAGAATGGGTGCAGAGACTTCTAAAATGACGGATTACACCAGTTGACAATCACAAAATTCAACCCCTAGTGGGCAGCACACCGACAGTTTTATTCTAATTTCAGAAATTAAACACGTTTAATTTAAATTGACAAAAAAATGCCAAGGACCAACTGTCACCACTTTTAAAGCTCCGCTTATACAGGTAAACAGTCAAAAAAAATTGCTTAACTGTTAAGTTCCATTTAAAAGTTTTAGGCTCCGCCTCCCTCTGCTGTCATTGTGAAAAACATCCATCTGTTCTTTCCAAATGCTTGCATCCGTCTCTAGGAGCTTCACTGATAAACCTTGATCAATGATTGTGTTGTTTTCTCTGATCCAAAGCTTTAAATCTACAGAATCAAAATGAAATGAGGAGCAAAAACATCTGACAAACGTTTTGGTCTGAAAATCTGTATCCGATTTTGTTGAAATGATTTGATGAATTTAATCAAAAATCCAAATCAGATTAGGATTCCCGAAGATCCGTTTGTGTTGAGTTATTTTGTTGTATGTTTGCTGATGGCAGAAGCACATTCCAGGGGGCGGAGTCCATGACGTGGAGCGTGGTTTGTGAATGAGCTGCGGGGCTCAGCGCGCGCGCGCCCCTCCAGTGCGCAGACCCAGCAAAAGTACGGCGCGTGCGGGCGCTGAAAAACTTTTCCAAATGGAGTTTTCTTTTAGAAACGGGCATTTTTTAGCTCTGTGTCTACTCGTTACCAGGACTTTAATGACGTTACAGAGTAACGAAGGTGAGTGTCCGTTTATCCTAGGATTCATGCTGCAAACTACCTTTTACGTCTCACCGACGGAAATCACGCGTGCCATGCGGGAGCGCACAGAGAAGCTTTGCTTTAATCTAATTCTCAAACTGATCCAGCACGATCCCTCTGGATGTTCCAGAAACATTCAGAGGGGGAAGTTGGTTATTTCCCGAAGATCTTCTAACCCGCTCAGGCGAAAGTTGGAGAAATGGAGTTGCGTGAGACTTCTGGCGCTGTGAAGCAACATTTCCAGACTTCTATCATTAGTTTAATAAATCACAAATCACTTTCTGCCAAAACCAAGCCGTTTTTTCTTCTAAGTCTGTGACAAAACGTCTTTAGTCCTTTACCCTCAGGTGAAAATCCTCTTTGCATGTCTTCCTCAGTGGTGCTTTTGGACATGAGGAAGGTGGGAGGAGAGCTGGGCTGGTTGACTCTCCCTCTGCAGAAGTCCGGGGTGAGTTCTGCTGCTTCCAGCTTCACTTGGCATTTGTTTTTGTGCGCGCGCGCTTGCGTATGTGTCTGTTTGTGTTGCTTATCTGGTTGCCTGTCACCCCCAGCCCCACCCCATCAAACCCCGTACCTGCTGGTTGAAAGGTAAAAATCCCATAGACTTCTATAGAGAAATAAACAGCTGTTACTCAGTCAATCTTTTGGTCAGAACAACGTTTAAAAAATCTTATTGATAATCCTATTGTTTTTTTAAAACATTATTACTGTACTTCAAGTTATTCAAGTTTCAAACTGACCAATCAGATGCCTCAGTGAAAGCATGTGGCGCCCACTTGCCCCCACCTCGTTCTTTTAAACGTTTGATTGACAGATTATCCCTAGCCATTTCAATGAAAGGGGTGTGGCTTTCCCACAAGCTCCTTCTTGATTAGCAGAGTGGTTGCCATAGAAGTGATAACTCATGCAGACTTGGACCAATTGCCTCTTACCAGTGGCCAGGGCCGGCACTGGGCATAGGCGACCCAGGCGGCCTCCTAGGCGCCCATCTGCTGGAGGGGGTGCCAAATGACAATGATTAGGCTATTTTTTTTTTTAAGTTTATGACATATTTTACAAGTTTATAACAGTTGGACACACTACGAATTTATTTTAAAAAAATAATAGAAAACATAAACAAAATAACTCCAAAGTTTGATGTAATCAATAAAATTTTCTCTGTGCTGCCCCCCACCTTTAAACATATGTTTTTTTTATTAGTTTTCAACAAAGAAAAATTACACAGCAGCCATGTCTTAATTTGTATTTTTTCCTTTCTTAAAAAAACACCTCCAAAGTAGATAAAAATAAACAAATTGTAACATGTCACACTCCGTAAAGGGTTACTTTTGTTTGAAAAACGTCAGGAAGGGTGCCCAGACTTGTTCAAATTTGTGTTCTAGTTAGACAGACATTTCTCTCAGCCAAGACAGTGCAGCGCAAATTTCAGTCTCTTCCAGGTCAAAGTGACCAGCCTCCTGGCATGCAGGAGGCCAAAGGTGATGAGTGTTTTTTTTTGTTGGATGCCACCTTAAAGTTTTCTAGATCTTGTGTTTATAGTGTGTTTGTGCTCTTCCAGAGTTGCTTGTCAGAGTCGCTTCCCACTCAGCATCATCTATATTTTCTTCAATGTCCGAACTCCATGCTTCCAGTGTATCTAGATTCCTTGTCATATAATACAAGCGTAGCATAGAGTATTGATATTTGCCGTCTGCTGGACATATATTTTAAAAACACACCTTTCAAGCAAGACAGTGGGGGCTCATTAATGTCACCATGCTCTGAGAAAATAAAATGCTTCAGCTGTGAATATTTGAAAAAGTGTTTTCTGGGGTCAGAGAATTTCAAACAGAGATCATCAAATGAAAGTAGTTTACGTTGCACGTATAAATCTCCAATTTTCTGCAGTCCTTGTTCTGCCCACTTCCTAAAACCGCCATCTCCTCCTGTACCTGGTCTAAATTGAGTGTTACCCCAAATAGGAGAGAAGAGCAAGATAAATGACAGGTCACAGTTATGCTTATGAGTTTTAAACCTGATGCCAGTTGTGTTTTTAAGAAAGGGATTACTTGTTTTTTTGGGAGTGACTTAATATTTGCAGAATATAAGTAAAGATTCAATGGAAGCATAGCTGATGATTGTTCAACAGAAACCCATGCTGGAGGGGATTGTGAGGAAAAGTAAAACATAGCATAGCGCAGCTGAGCTGATCGATAATACCACTTAAAATTAGGGAGTTGCAAACCACCCCTGTCGTATGGCAAATACAGCAATTGAAGTCTGAGTCTAGGTTTCCATTGTTCTGGATGAATTTACAAACAAGAAGTGAGAGCTAAAATCTGATTGATTAAAAACTTTCATGTGAAAAACAGTCTGACAGCAGCACAGCCGGGCTGTGAGAGAAGCTGACAGAACAGTTGGAATGATCTAAATATATATGTATATATACACATATATAAACATTTCTGTGTAATTTAGATACTTCTTTTCAGATAATTTTAGGCCGTCACTGATGGCTTTTTAGGCTGTGACGGTTTGCCACTGCCTCTGGTTCCAACGCGACGACATCACAGTAAAATAGCGACTTCATTTTGTTGGAACAAGAGGTAGGGTTAGGGTTAGGGTTTCTACTATGCTGTCAATGGTTGGCAAAGATTTATCATTGCCTCATTTCATGTGCTGATGAGACATGCACAGACATGCACAGGACTATAGAAGTCCCTTGTATGTCTCTTAGGTTTCACAGAGTGTGTACATGCATGTGTGTGCGTGTGTGTTAAGGTTTCTGTGTTTTTCTTGTGTTTTGTGTGTTTCTGTGTAGAATAGACAAAGCTGAGGTGCAGCAGAAATTTAGCAGAGGTGCAGCTTCTGCTGTTCACCAGCTCTTATGTGGGAGGGCTTACTTTCTACGTTCATTGAATACAGCCAAGTGACTACATGTAGGGAGCAGCTTGTGCTCGAGGGGAGTGGGGGGTGGGGGTGTCATCAGTGGCTGCTGCTTGTTCCTTTTCTGTTTTTGAAGCAGTACATGCATGTGAGCAGCTGAATTACTGTAATGTTGAGATTTCACCTTCATCCAGGTCCCTGCATTTTCACTGTTGAACTATTGAAACTCAAAGTGGAAGAACAGGTTAATCCTGAGAGTCAGAAAACAAACTTTTCTCCATCATATTAGGACACCCAAGCATTGCATGTCCTGGTATGATATTCCTGCCTGGATCCTGATCCAGTTTATCTCTCTAATCTCTATCCTTTGTGTGATTTTGTTTCAGTGGGAGGTCACACAAAGAACCCTTAATGGTTCTCAGTTCTACACCTACTCAGTCTGCAATGTTGAAGAACGTGAGCAGGACAACTGGCTGCGTACGACGTTCATCCAGCGGGGCACGTCGGTCTCTCGGGTTTTTGTTGACATTCAGTTTATTGTCAGAGACTGTAACTCATTTGATGAAGCTTCGTTGACCTGTAAGGAAACATTCAACCTCTTCAAGTCTGAGTCGGACGCAGACGTTGGCACAACTTTCCGCAAAGGCCAGTTTAAGAAGGTGGCCACCATAGCCCCGGACAAGATCAGTGGTAAAGGTGAAATGAACATCAACACAGAGACACGGCCGGTGGATAACCTGTCCCAGAAAGGGTTTTATCTGGCATTTCAAGACATTGGAGCCTGCACGGCACTCCTCTCCGTCAGAGTTTACTACAAAATCTGCCCAGAAAAGGTCATAAAGCTTGCCCTATTCCCTGAAACTGTGGCAAGCCCAGGATTAAGAAAGGTGAATGGGAAGTGTGTGGATCACGCTGTCACTGCGGAACTACCACACATCTACTGCACTGCGGATGGAGACTGGGTGGTACAAGTTGGACAATGTCTGTGCCAGGCAGGTTATGAGAAGGTCCAAGACTCATGTCAAGGTAAGGACATGCTCCTGAATGCTAAAGTCTCATTAGCTGTTCCACACCTAGGTGAGTGAAATTTGTTCTAAATCTTTTCCTCATCCTTTGTCAATTATCTGTTACATTTTTTAACTAGATGGAAATATGTGAGTTTTGTTTGAAGAAACCCTTAACTTTAAAACTTAAAATGATTCAACAGTTGAAAGCAGAGGGCAGCACTGGCCTCGTTTCTCCTTGAAATCTAAAAAATAAAGAGTTATCAGGATCATCCTAGTGGTTCATCTTTGGCCTGTGACTAACATCCTTCCATTTGGTAACTGCTGGCTGCCTTCCTGCCCCTGTCCTGGGGGCTCTGCCCACAACCCTGCCTTGCAGTTGAAGTGGTGTGTCTTGTTGGAAAGCCCAGGAGGCTACTGTACTGTGATGGATTTACATCTGTTAGATTAACCAGAAAAAGAGGAGGGAAATTCCTTTATACACAACATGCTCTGCTGAATCCCCCCATCCTTGTCTCTGATGAATGGGCAGCCAACTTGTTTCCACAAGTTGCCCTTATCTTCAGCGAGCATGCCCAGGCCCGTTGGGAGCTGCTCCTGTGCAGAACCAGGATCATGGAAATTCCTCTAATCCTCATCACAAACTCATCCTACAGTTTGATAAAGATCATCCCCTCTCCTGGTGTTCACTCCTTTGACCTGAAGAAGTGTGCACGTTTGTTACCTGTGGAAAAGCAGTGAGTGAGATAAGAAAGGTTGGCTGAAAGGTTGGGGTTAGAAGTTGGGCGTGAATTTTTAATAGAGATGTGAGAATTGTAATCCAAAGGTAGGAGAACAATAAAGTGCTGTTTTTCCTGGGATTCATGGTGAAGCCCAGCATGTCTTCTTGATAAGCATGTTTGGAATTCCCTAGAGCGGGGGAGCAGTTCTGGGTCAGGCCCCCACAGTAAAGAATGAGACCATTACCTTGAAGCTTGACTTGACAGTTGTGAAATACGGGTGTGTGTAGTCAAAGATGAAGCTGGAAATGAATCAATGAGCTGTAGAGCAGAGTCCAGATGCTTGGTTGGAGACTGCTGTCCAGCATTAAGTTCTCTGGAGTTTTACATCGATCCCATGGGTCTACCGGAAGTTAATGAAAAGATTAGTGACTCTTTCTGGTTTCTTCCCCTTGATCAGCTCCCACCACGTGTGAGATCTCTCATCTTTTTTCTAGATCTTTTGTTTTCAAGGAAAGTCAGCGGTTGATGGATATCACTGCTGACATCAAAGATAAACTGGTTTTTAAATGTGTTGCAGAACCAGGAGCAGTGGAAGCTTTTATTTATTGGGTTTCTTACTTTCAACTGTTTCCTCTCATTTTTCCTGTTTCCTCCTCTTCTGTCATACTTAACCTATAATCCTTATTGGAACAATGGAATGACTGTGTGGAATGACAGGTGTCAGAGTGTTCCGAGTGTGCACTACACAATAAAAGCAAAAGACTGCGCGAATTGTCACTCATCACTGACATATATACATTTACTGGACAAAACAAGATGTTGACGTACCCATGAGAAATGCCTTACCTCTGGCCCTCACGCCAGAGCGTTCTCTGTCACTTCCGGAAAGCCTGACGCCATATTGCAACCCGTCAACAGTGATTGGTCCAAGTCGGTCTGAGTCACATTTTTAGGGGAATTGCAGTCACCAACCATGAATGAGCTTGTTCAAGCTCCACATCTCGTCCACTGAAAGCGACTTGGGAGAATCCGTCAATCAAACGTTGGATGTTGGGCCAGCGGGCACCACATGCTTTTGCTGAGGCTTCTGAGTGGTCAGTTTATAATTTGAAAACTTGTGTACCCAAGAAATGCAGTTTTAATCTTAATTTTATTTTATTCAAGTCCTCTATCACAAGATAAATGCCAAAAGATAACACCAAAAAAGCAATTTTTATTGGAGTGAGTCTTTAAAAATAAATACCAAAAGGTGTCTGTGAGAACTGGACCAAGTGACATCTCACAATGTCTTACTTCCAGTTCCAACCTAATGGAGTAAATTCAGTTGCTATTTTTTTGCGATACAGCTGTCGCCATACTGGAACCAGAAATTGTCAATAAGTAGCGAATGGTCCAAGTCAGGCTGGTATCTGGTAACCGCTGTCACCAATCAAGAGTGAGCATGTTTTAAGACCATACCCTTACCACTGACAGTGGGCTTGGGAGAATCTGTTAATCAAACGCTTTGAACATTCGACATGAGACAATATATTTTTATTGAGGCATCTGATTGGTCAGTTTATATCTTGAATAATGAACTACAGAAAAATATCCTGAATAAAAGAGGATTATCAAGAAAATGTAAAAAAAAATGTATCAGACCAAGAATGGTTATTCTGACCAATAGACTGACTGAGTCATAGCTGCTTATTTCTCTAGAAGTCTTTGGAATTTTGGCTTTGAATCAGCGGGTAGTTCCTGTTTGGAACGGTGGTGGTGGGGGATTCAATCCAGTTCTCGTATACAGTCAATGGGGCCAACAGAGGCGACTGGCTCCTGCAGAGACTCTAAAATGTTTCTGACTCTAGTGCAATTTCAGCAGATCTGATCCAAAATCCTCAATAGGATGGTACAACACGTTGAGGTTTCAACAGTTTCATAGAGTTGGCTTTGTGTGGATTTCACCTAATGGAATCGTCCCACTCCTGCAGTAGAATTTCCACATAGAAATGCTCTGCTTGGGTAATTTTCCTCTGCCCTTGGTCTTATTTTGGTTGTTTTTATTCGACAGCTGCTGTGATTTAAATGCACAGATGTGATATCTGTCACAAGTGGGCAGACAGCTGGTTCCACTTGCAGCAGGTTTATTATAAGATAACAGGCCGACAGGAGCAAAGCTCAGCTAAAAGTCCAGAAAGCTACTCAGAGTAATAATCCAGGTAAATGTCAGGACAGACGGAGGCAGAGTCAGGTACAGAGCACGGTCAGGTAAACAGGGGATCAGATCAGGACTGACTGCTCAGTAGGAAGACACAAACAATACTTCATACCGAGTGTGGTTCTGAGCAGTGCTTAAGTGTTCTTGTGGCTGATTGACTGATGAGAGTCAGGTGGGAGGCATCAGACACTGTGCACTGGGGTTGCTGGGTAATGAAGTCCTATCAGTACTCTGCAGACGACTCCTGTTGGTGACCAGAGGGGGAGACAAGTCACTGTTGCCTGGGCTTATTGGCTCCTAAAAGCCGGAGAAATGAATGAAATTTGAGGATTATTCAGATGTCAGATCAAGGTAATGTGTGTTCACCAGGCTGAACTTTAGGTAATGAGTTGAGTAAAGAAGACAAGGGGTTGGGAGAGGATAAAAAGCATCAGCATGCAGCTTATTGTTCAGCAGATTTAACTCTGATCTGTATGACGGTAGTTAGCTAAAATAATGATGGAAAATAAAACGCAGAGGAAATGAGGAAATGGGCCTGACCCAGAACTGGTCCCATTCTTTAGTGTGGGGGCTTGACCCGTTGTATTTCTAGAAAATATCTTATATTCCCATATTATCCCAACTAAGAGGAAATGACCTTCAATAACCCAAGCTTACTTTGACTTTTGTAAACCTATTATTCCTAACCTATAGAATGAGGGATTATGTGTTTATCCAGCTCCCATTCCACTGTTTTTCAGAATCAGAAATTCTCTCAGAGAACGGAAACATCTTCTATTAGTAAACCACATCCATCTGGCTGTTTTTGTCCCCCCTACTTTGTGGTAAAGATGATACAGAAGTAAAGCGTTGTTTTGGAAGTTCATCTTTCTAATGTTTTTTCTGCACATTTCTTTAATGCAGGACTAAGCGGCTCTAGAAACTGGACAGATAGATTTCTCAGTTGCCAGCTCTGCTTGATGTCAGCTCATGTGCTGACTGTGGTTTGGACACATTCCTCAACCCAATGCCTCTATGTACAGAAATGTGTTGGGCGGGGTCAGAGCAGCAGGAAGCACATGGCATTGTACTGTTTGGTGTATGATGCAAGTATTTTCCCTGGCCCCTACCATCACTCAGCCCCCCACCCCCAGAGCAAAAACTGACTCACTCAGCCATTGCTGCTAACAGCCACAACGGAAACCGGAGGTCACCTAATCCCTGGGCGACTCTGACCTTTTGGCTCAGGGCTTTTTTTGGTGGCTCTGTGCAGAGAGGTCTTTGCTCTGCTTCTTTCCATGCTGCTTGATTTGAAATTCCTTTTGTTTTTTGGATCAGGGTTAGGTCCTTTTTGGGCACTTTCCTCTGAACAGGAAATGGGTGGCAGGTGAGCTGCTGAGAGCCTTAAAGGTGCAGCAAACATCTAGATATTTATTAACATTTTATCTACATATGCGCTCTGACAGCATCTGCAGGGCATGGAGATATTCCTGTTGTTCATGCCTGCTGTCAGCAGCAGAGGAGAGTGGGGAGAAAGGGGTATTTAAAAACACTGGACAGCCCAACCCCTCCCCTCTCATGTTCCAAACAGGAAGTACCTGCTGTGAGGTCAAAATCCCATCGACTTCTACTGAGAAACAAACAGTTTCAGTCATTCTATCTCTGAAACCTTCTTAACATCTTCTTTCTAATCCTCATTTTTTTCATGATATTTTTTTCTTCATCACAAGTTATTCATTTATAAACTGACCAATCAGAAGCCTCAGTAAAAGCATGTGGTGCCCGCTGGCCCCACCTCCAACGTTTGATTGACAGCTTCTCCCGAGCTGCTTTCACTGAGGGGGTGTGGACGCCCCAACAAGCTCTCTCATGATTGGTGACTGCAGTTCCCCTAAAAACGTGACTCAGACCGACTGGGACCAACCGCTGTTGACTGGATTCAAAACGATGGCGCACGTATGAGGACGTGATGGTGACAGATTTGGCATCATTTCACGAGAGCTGGAGGTAAGGCATTTTCTATGGATGCCGTCACACCTCGACCCATCCAGTTTTTTTTTTACAGTCTATGAAACTAGATTAATTCTAAGATGTGCTGTTCCACTGGTCAGCTAATCCCTTTGACCCCCACCCCCCACCCACCACCCCACAGGGCAACGCACTTCTTCATCAACAACTTTATAGCACTGGATTCTACCCTCCACTTCTCCACCTCAGTAACCATTGGCTCATGTTACTAGGCCCCCTTCCCCATTGAGGACCCTCACTATTTACACATCCAGGTATCCTCCATGCTATTATTTTGCTAAAAGACAGAACGGCATGAGGGATTGCAATCAGAGGTTTAAAAACAGAGATGCTTGGAACTGATTGATGTAAGGGATCAGCTGTGATAAGGATCTAGACATTTTGTTTATGTCTTCTTTGGATTTCTTTTTCTTCCTCACTGATGTTTGTCTGACCCTTTCTTTTCTCGCTCTCTAGCAGAGTGAGCATGTGTTTGTTTTACTTGGCCAAGTGCAGTTAAACTCCCAGCCACCCCGGGGCAAACTTGGCCTTTTTGCCTTTTAAAAGCTGTGGACTACGTTCCATTACAGGGGCCTTGAACCACTTACTCCTCATGCCTTTAGGGATTTTGATGTTGTCACGCCACCATGTCACACATTCACCCATCTGTCCACCCCAGCAGGCATTCATCAGCACCTTGTTCATCTTAACTTCTGCCTTCAGAGCCTCTTTGGCTCCTTAACCGGCTGCTGCTGTTGTTCAAACACAGAGCCAGAGACCCCTGCAGAATACTCACTCTGGAGGAACTTACTGTACTGACCAAACATGAACAAGACACTCTGAGGGGTTGCAGGAGATGAAAAATATCAAAAACAAACTCCAACTTGTTCTGATTTGTCCTGTTTGACAATGATTGGCAGCTCTGGAAAGCCAGTGGGCTGCTGATGGCATTTTTGGTGGTCATTCATCCCTTTGCGTATGTTCTGTGATTGGCTGTTTTAGGAAGGAAGCCTGCGTCAGCCGCTCACCTCCTGCTTCCTGTTTGCTACAACAACAATCCACAGCCCTACCACAGCCTCCATGAAACCAGGAAGTTTACTTTGTGCAGATTTTTCTTCTTCTTGAGGAATCCTGTTAAATACCTCACTGGAGAGTCAGCTGCTGTAGTTGCAAACTGTGCCAATGCGACTCGTTTCCAAGAAACATTAACTTGTTTGCTTAGAGTGCAGAGATGGTGGTCAGCACTCTTGCAGCCCTCTTGTTGGCTGGTGTGCATTTAGATGGCAGAAGTGACCAAAGTGTAAGGCCATCGTCCCCATTAGTAACATCCATAACAGCTGGGATTGTAGCTCTCATCTGTTGTTTCATTCCATTTCCTTTCTGCCATCAGGGGCGGCTCCAGGTTTTTTTGGTTTTCTCTGGGGTTGCTTAGGGGTCTCTAAGTGACTGTAAGGAGTTGCTAATTCATTTTCATGTAAAATTACATATCCAATAAGCAAAGTAACAGGAACGCACATTCATGCAATGCTTATTAATACCATGTAATAAATGTAATGTCTTGTCAACAAATTTAACTTTTTAACTGTGGACTGTCAAAGTCTGAAGAAAAAGAGATGTTGAAGTGTGATAGTTAAACAAACAGTAATTTCTTTAGGAGAAGCTGTGAAGAGTCCACGGGGGTACCAGCGTCAACCACCTCATCTTTGCCACTTAGCAAATTTGCTGCTTAAGCATAAAAAACAGCATTTTTGATGGCCAAAATACAGTTTTCTAAACAATGTCTATAAAAACGACTTGATCTCTGAGGCTCCGCCTTTCGCTCCTTGTGGGTGACGCCCAAATCATGGCGTCATTCTGGAGCCGGCCGCAGCAGCGTGTCGTGAAAACAAACACCAAACTTTTTCAAAGAGGCATGTGCATGTTGTGGAGCCTTACAGTCTTGACCCACAGTCCGATCCAGAATTTGAAGTTCACGTGGTACAACAGCGACCCCAAAGACGTCTGCAGAAAGTTTTCAACAGTTAAAATAATACTAGAGCGTCTATACACGAGGCGCAACATGTGTGAAATATAGCATTAGCTGCTGCATTACATGCTTGCACTGCGTAATTTCAGCTCGTTGCATGATTTCTTTACGGGTCTGGCATCTTCACCATTGATTGTAGGAATCAGTCTCCCGGACAATCCACTGTGATACAGGCCCAGGTTAACAAAACAGTCATCTGTGAAGTGGCGATCACAGACAAAACGTTGCTGTCCGCTCTGTTGAATGCTCCCGAAGATAAACTGCAGTCATTTCTGATGAGCTCTTCTTTGGGAAGGCTGAACAAACGCAGAAATCTCTCGCAGAAATCTCTAAAAAACATTTTCTCCACTTAAGACATGGCATTGCAAAAACAGCTGGCTGTTGTTTTCTCTGCAGATCAGGAGGAACTTCTTCTTCTATGAGTCGGTTTGTTGATCACCGCTAGCTCTGCAGGGAAAGGGTGTGTGTTTGTGTTAGCCTGGGGGCGGGGCTTGCAGCGCAGGTTCTTCCTGGTCTACGTCACACGGTGAAGACCACCTAGTGGGTATGGGAGGGGCTGAGAGTTTAAGAGCGGTGGTTTTTAGAGGATTATTCACAAATGTGTGAATGGATCAAAATGCTGCTTTGGGTTCTTTAGAGTGAAGAATGAAACGTAAAACACACTTAAAAGATCACAAAGCTGATTTTTCATGGTACAGACCTTTAAGAAGAGGACAATCATGTGTTGGACTGAGAGTAGGGACTTTGAATGTTGGAACTATGACAGGAGAAGATAGTGAGATAGTTGACATGATGAAGAAGACGAAGGTAGACAAGGCAAGAGAGAAATTAAAGCATGACTGTGAACAGTGTATGCTTTGAGAGAGCTGAACACTGGCTAAAGGAGGGATATTGGCTCCAACAGAATCTTAGCTAAGAAACCCTGGAGAAATTAACTAGTCAGGTTGAGAAAGTTTTGGGAATTTAGAGGCAAAATGCGAATTAAAAGAGTGTTGAAAACAATCTTAGGATTTCTTCTATTCCCAGAAATAAGTTTGCAAAAGAAAGCTCATCTGGGTTGTTTTATCATTTCATTTAGAGAAAAGATCCAGTGTTTAAGATGCAACCTGTGGCCCTCCAAATTAGTTGACTTCCATAAATGCTCCACTTTACGACAAAGCCTTCTGGAGCAAGAGATTTCTTCATTTATCCATGGAGAAGGCATTTTAGGAGAGGCAGTTTTCACTTTGACAGAGATGACCGCATTCAAATTGGTCTCACAATGACTGCAAAAAAATTGCATTTAAGAATCAGCATTGTGAAAACTTTTGAAAAGATTAATATAAAACAGGTCAACAAAACCTTCAGAGACATTCTGAGCGCATACAACGCTGAAACACAAGAGGAGACGAAAGAGGGTGAAAAGAGGGAACGTCACATTAAATGAGATCCAGCTGTGATCACTACCATGTCTTTTACACAAAGCTGATCAATAGCTAGGCCTCGAGAAAAGACCAGGTCCAAGTAAGACCTTTGTCATGGGTGGGACCATGACATGCTGAAAGAAATTACTAATAATCATTTTGACAATAAAACACAAGAAGAATCATCAATGTTATTATTAAAATTGCCCACTAAAAGCACTTTATCCAGTCTGATAATACAAAATGTCCAGTTCTGGTGATCCTGTTTGAATTGTAGCCTCAGTTTCCTGTTCTTATCAGACAAGAGTTGTACCCAGTGTGTTCTTCTGCTGCTGTAGTCCATCTGCATCAAGGTTGTTGTGCGTTCAGAGATGCTCTTCTGCAGACCTCGGTTGTAAGCAGAAGTTACTGAGTTACTGTTGTCTTTCTATCAGCTGGAACACATCTGGTAATTCTCCTCTGACCTCTGACATCACCAAGACATTTCCACCCACAGAACTGCTGCTCTCTGGAGATGCTCTCTTTTTCAGACCATTCTCTGTAAACCCTGGAGATGGTTGTGGGTGAAAATTCCAGTAGATCCGCAGTTTCTGAAACACTCAGACCAGCTAGCTGCATGACACCTACCACATTCAGTCTCTTTGATCCCCTTTCTTCCCTGTTTTGATGCTCAGTTTGAACTGCAGCAGATTGTCAGGACCATGTCCACATGCTGAAATGAATCAAGTTTCTGACTTGTGATTGGCTGGTTAGAAAATTGCGCTAACCAGCAGTTGGACAGGTGTCCATAATAAAATGGATGAGAGTTTACATCTACACTTCCATTCAAAATTATTGGGTCACTTAGACATGTTCTTATATTTTAAAGAAAAGCACAATTTTTTAAAATGAAGATAACTTTATTTATGTAACATATAACATGTAACATATGTATGTAAAACATAAATAAAAAAAAAACATTAAATGCACACAATAAAATTAAATACAGAGAATTAAAACTTGTTAAAAAATTCATAAATAAGAATTTAAGATGATCTTAAAGCCAGATTATAAAGGTGGGTCTTGAGCCTCTTCTTAAAAGCCTCTACAATCTCTGCAGCCCTGAGGTTCTCCTGCAAGCTGTTCAACAGGCGAGGACCGTAGGGGCAGAACAAAGCCTCACCATAGGTTTTGCAACACATTTAGAAAACAAAAGTACAACTTTTCATGAACAACACAAAATTATCTGGGTGACCACAAACCTTTGAATGGTAGGGTAGATTTTGATCAAATTATTCTTTTTAATTGCCAGTCTGTGAAGACTCTCATTCATCTATAAAAGCTTAAAAGGATCATCTGGACCATCTACCTGTAAACGTTGATTCTAACATTCACTGGAGCCATTACGTCCATACAATAGAGCTTCAAAGGTCCGTGTGTAGGTCTCTGAGATAAACAAATGCTGTAGATTTCTGTGTTGGAATATTTTTCTTCTTTTATTACCACTGGACATTGAAAACTGGCTGCTGGGGAATGCAGGAACACTGGTTTGTGTTTGCAGCAACAGTCATTAAAAAGGATGCAGTCAGGTAGATGGCTAAAAAGGTGTTATTGCATGAGTGCTGACAAGCCCTATTCTGTTTTTCTTTAGCACTAACATTACTTCTTTTGGCTGAAATTGTAGTAAAAATGAAAATGTAGTCTCGCAAATATTCAGACGAGGGTATTTCTGGGGGTTTATGGTCCTACGTAGAGTTCTTGCAATAACTAAAGAAATTATTGAAAGTGTCTAAACTTCCCACAGCTAAGCCCCAAAAAAGTGAGTTTGTAGGTGAAGAAGATAAGTGACAAACAGATTCAGTCTTTTCCATTAACCAGAGACTCACCTTTAGGTGTAATAACGGAGTCAGATTTGAACTCGTACATAAAAACGCTTGAAGAGCTCCTAACAACACTGCTCTTGTATTACGTCAGCTTTCCCTAAAAGTTGAAAAGCTAAAGCTTCTCTGCATTTCTAAACCAGTTTGGATGGATTTTTGACTGTTCCGCATGTGAAACACTTATAAAGTCTTCTCTGCTTTTGTTTTGCTGCTTATTCGCTGCAGGATGTCTGCCAGGCTTCTTCAAAGCTGAAGCATCCAACAGATCGTGTGAGGCTTGCCCTGCTAACTCTCAGGCTCTCAGCTCTGGAGCCGAGTCTTGCTACTGCAAGGATGGATTTTATCGAGCACCTACAGATCTGCCCACAGGGCCCTGTACAGGTGAGAAAAGAAAACGAAAAACATTAGTGGTCATTAAAATAATTCCTGCTTCATGTTAGCTTGCATTGAGCTGCATTTCTTTGCAATTACATCCTGGAATTTTAGTTTTTGCATCAATATTTTGAATACAGATTCCTGGACATGTACTATTTCTTGTTCCTCAAGTTTGATTTTTTTTTTTTCCAACCTTTTCTTTTACAGGCCTCCCCTCTGCTCCCCGCGATCTGATGGCCTCTACCCAGCTCCCCTCAGGGAAACTGCTCCTCTCCTGGAAGCCGCCTGAAGACACTGGAGATCGGGAGGACATAACCTATAACGTGGAGTGCCTGCGCTGTGAGGGTCCTGTCTGTCAGTCTTGCGGGGAAAAGATCAGCTATGAGCCTGCCAGGGTGGGCCTCACAGACACCAAGGTGTTAGTAAGCCAGCTGGATGCATGCCTGAACTACACCTTCACTGTGGAGGCTCTTAGTGGTGTCTCACAGGTTCTTGAGGAGGAACTGCCATCTTCCACCTCCATCACTACATCTGTGCTTTACACAGGTGAGTAGGACCAACAAACAGAGGTCAAGAGAGCATCTACAGACTCAGACTCATCATGAAAAACTGACTTCATTACTGACATTGTTTTTCATGTTTTAATCTTCCTTTTGTTATCAGATCCCCCCAAACATATAAGTATACGACTGCTGGAACAAACTTCCACCAGTTTGTCTCTTTCCTGGGATGTCTCCCCTCATTCTCAGCCAATCAGCTATGAACTTACCTATCGCAAGAAGGTGCAACAACGCTTTATTGTTTTTGCCAAAGTTCCATAGAGTTAAAAAGGCTATTTCTTATAGTAATTGCATTGACTGATGTTCAGTTCTAAAATTGTTGATATGCAATCTAAAAGAGACATGCAACCTTCCCCCTCTTGTCTGTGGGTTCAAAAGTGATGTTGGTGTGCTTTTCTGTCCCTGTCAGGACGATAATCTGGATAAAACCACCTACATTTGGCTTAAATTGGAAAAAAACTATGCTCAGCTCAAGGATCTGGCCCCGGCTACTGCCTATCTCTTCAGGGTTCAGGTTCTGAACAGTGATGGCAGCCGTGGAGGCTTCAGCCGGGAGCAACAGTTTGAAACCTTGTCTGGAGGTAAAATACAGAACACGATTACCTGACATGACTACCTGACATCTTTGTTCAGGGTTAGTACCTTACTGTAATCTCTTTGCTTTTGTTTCTAGGACAACATAGCAAGACAGCAGTTATTCTGGCTGCTGCGGCAGGAGGAGCCAGCATGTTGATCCTGGTCCTTGTGATTCTGTTTGTCCGCAGACGGTTAGTAACTGCCGCTCCATCAAAGGCATCCACCGCTTTTAGATTTCTTGGTCTTTTCTTTGCTAAGCCTCCGAATGCTCCTGCTTCCACTTTCTCTGTTTTTTTTTACAACACCCTTCTTTTTGGCTGAACCCCAGCGCTCACCGGGTGGCTCCGTGTTGATTGTCCTGTCATTGCTCAGAAAAGCAAATCAGCTCCAAAAGGCAAGCTGTTGGTTAGAAGAAGTTCTTGATTCTTTCTTTATCAGCTGTGTAAACTTGAAGCTGCTCAGTGGTGGGGATTTTTCAGTGAATATAACTCTGGCAATGGTTGAGACGCCCATATAACAGCCATGACTTCATTCATAAACATTTTTCCTTTTATAAATAGATTTTAATGGCATGAAGGCTTCAGAACATTCACACAATTAAGCTCCCCTCTGTACACTTTTCGGTAAATAAAAATTCTTTTACTTTCAGGCTTTTCTGTAGTTTTGCTATTAAAGTTTTCAGCTGTTTCAAAAGAACTGTGCTTGTACTTTTTAAAGGATGTGTTATGGATAGTTTCCTACATTTTCAGATTCATTCACCATTTTATAAACCTACTTAACCCTTTAACACCAGAGATGTCACTGGCAACATCTAAATAACTTGCGCTCTTTGACTGTTTATAAGAATCACCTGATTCTGAGAAAAACGGCTTTTCTATTGGCTTTGCAGAGTTCTGCAACACATTATGAATGTAAAGTATTGCATAACTGCACAAAGTTTCATTTCTCCGCCACAGAATCAGCTGATTCACATTAATTACATAAGCGGTTGATGAGTTACAGTAGTTCACAGAACTTCAACAAGGATGAATCCATTTTGGGATTGCAGGGCTGCTGGAGCCTATCCCAGCCACTGTTGGGTGAAGGCAGGGTTGACCCTGAACAGTTTACCAGTCCATCAGAAAGCTACATCAACACACACTCAAATTCACACCAAGGGACAACTTAAATTCCCCAATGGACCTATGACTCAAGTGTTTAGAGCAGGGGTGGGCAAACTACAGCCCGCCTCCAAGTTTGGTCCAGCCCACTGAACAGTATCAGAAACACATTTTTTTTTCCAATCTGGCCATGCGATAAAGAACCACATGGAATGTGACACTTATCTTTTTATTCCACTATTCTACAGTTGGCGCCTCTATCAGAACTCCCCCAAAATCCTTGTTGGATAGAACAGAGTGCAGCGCTCCCGTTCTACATCACAGTTCACCTTTCGTGGTCTCACAGATCCTTAATTTATTTTAATTTCAATTTTATTTACATGGCCTAATTTCACTGCCATCTCATTGGACTGACATCATTATATGGCAAGAAACAAAAAATCAAACATGTAAAAGTAAACAATAGCTGGTTGTTAAACAGAAGAAGCTGAACAAACATCTCTGTCCTTAAACCCTCCTTCTCGATGAGGAAAACTCATTAAAAAACCCCTGTCTCTTTTTGGGGGAAAAAACTAAGAAACCTCAGAGTTTCCCACATGAAGGAGAGATCCTCAACCCCGGACGGACAGGTGATGTACTAGAACTATTTAAGAAAAGTGAGCTTAATTAATTCTATAACTAGATGGTTGAATAACAAGTATATGTCTAATAAACAAACACGTCTAGATAAACGGACATGTTTATCTAATTTAAAGTGATCATGGTCTGTGCAGTGGTTAGCACTCTTGCCTCACAGCAAGAAGGTTCCCGGTTCAACTTGAAACAGACTTGAAACAGTGTTACCAATGGGGGGCCTTTCTGTGTGGAGTTTGCATTTTCTCCCCATGCATGTGTGAGTTTTCTCCAGGGACTCCGGCTTCCTCCGGCTTCCTCCCACCATCCAAAAACATGCTTCATAGGTTCATTGGTCACTCTGAATTGTCCCTAGGTGTGGATGTGAGTGTGCATGGGTGTGTGATTGTGACCCTGTGACAGACTGGCGACCTGTCCTGGGTTGCCCCCTGCCTTCAACCATGAGTGACCGGGTTAGGCTCGAGCAACCTATGACCCAGAAATGGACAAAACAGGTTTAGAAAATGCATGAATTAATGTGCAGCTTTTTTTTTCCCAAACAGCACATCTTGTTCTGTGTCCTGATTGCCTGGAGACCTCGTCCATCCATCAATCAATCAATCAGGACACTGCAGCAAAGCTACTCAATCTTATTTGTGAAGTTTTGAGCAAACTGTGAACTGTGTGGGGAGCTGCACCCCTCCATTGTCTTAAAGAGACTTAAACGGTAGAGGACAGACTATTGGTTAAAATTTTTAAATGTTTTAGTATTATTTTTCCTAACCTTTTTCTATGAAGATCACAGAGTTATTTGGTTATTTTTTAATTTCATAAACAGTGCTTTTATTTATTAAATAAACCTGCCCTGCCAAACTGGAATATTGATAATCGCTATTGTCCTTTTCTTACCACAAAAAAGGTTTGGCATCATTTATGGATTCAGGTTCAAGCTGTAAAAGCTTGCATTATCATAGCATTATTATAGATAATGTACATTACTCTAGCTTTAAAAAATCTTGTTTTTCAGGAGAAGAAATTCTCACAGGCAGAGACAAAACGACACTTACTTTTCCTCCCCAGGTAAAACATTGTCTTATTAAACCAACTTATTGAATTAACCTGTTTTCATTGCAGTTTTGTGTCTTTGACCTGCAGAGCAGTTAAAGCCGCTGAAGACGTACGTGGATCCACACACATACGAGGACCCCAACGTAGCCGTGCTGAAGTTTGCCACAGAAATTCACCCTAGCCATGTAACCAAACAGAAAGTCATTGGAGCTGGTGAGTCACACTCCTGTGAAAATCTGCCATAGAGCTTAAGGTGTTGAAAGAGCTTTCCAACCCACAGATTCACTGTTTATTTTGTGTGCTTTACACAGTTTAACAGGATGAATGACAGTGGTTTGCAGGATTAGCATCAGTTCTCACACAAGTTGAGACACTTTGTGTTGTGCGTCAGGTCTGAGGAATGTTAGGGTTTGAAACCAGGTTTCAGCACAGAAGACCTGGCAACAGATCAGGAAGTTGGAAGTTTTTTTTAAGAAAAGACGTGGCCAAGTGTGACCACTTTTACTCTCATGACCTTTTTGAGTGATCAGCTCCCGTAATCACGTGTGCAGCGACCTGCCTGCAACACATAGTGCAAACTTTCTTGCAGCACCACACCAAAACGCACCTTTGTGAGAGCACCTCAGGCAAAACAGCCACAGAAACTTCCTTATGTTGTCACTGTTGTACAGCAAAGGCCTGCAGCAAGAAACCTGAGAAGAGTCCTTACATCCATTTACTGTTGTCGCTCTGGATCTCTTGTTCTGATCAAGACCGTGCCTTTTTGCAGGAGAATTTGGAGAGGTGTACAGGGGAATTTTAAAGGTGCCTGGGAAGAAGGAGTTTGCAGTAGCTATCAAGACGCTGAAGCCTGGATACTCAGAGAAGCAGAGGCAGGATTTCCTGAGCGAGGCCTCCATCATGGGCCAGTTCTCCCATCAGAACATAATTCGCCTGGAGGGAGTGGTTACTAAATGTAGGCGTTCTGTTGTTAAGCTTGACTTATTTTTTAATCATCATTTGTAACTTTGTGCTTGTCACTGGTTTTTTTGTGCAGTTAAACATCCTATGATAGTGACTGAATACATGGAGAATGGAGCACTGGACAAATACCTGAGAGTGAGTTCACCTGTTATTTCCTGCTCTCACTTTGTGTCAGTTAATTATGTAAATGCTTAAAAAGCTGGTGATGACATCATTTGGTACAAGAACAGCCTTTTTCTTCCTCTAGGACCACGATGGAGAGTTTTCCTCCTTCCAGCTGGTGGGCATGCTGCGCGGAATTGCAGCTGGCATGAAGTACCTGTCCGACATGAGTTACGTTCACCGGGACCTGGCTGCTCGCAACATCCTGGTTAACAACAACTCGGAGTGCAAAGTGTCTGATTTCGGCCTATCCCGAGTGCTGGAAGATGATCCTGAGGGGACGTATACAACAAGCGTAAGTAGATTTGGGCTTTCCACAGAGCATGAGCCACTCCTCATCCTGACACAACAAAGAGCAGGGACCTCACTGCTGGGTATGTGTGTGTTCTTCAACAGGGAGGTAAAATTCCCATTCGCTGGACAGCTCCAGAGGCAATAGCCTACAGGAAGTTTACTTCAGCGAGTGACGTTTGGAGTTTTGGCATCGTCATGTGGGAAGTCATGGCGTTTGGAGAAAGACCCTACTGGGATATGAGTAACCACGAGGCAAGCCTATATTTACATATTTATTATTTTTTAATTGCATTTTAGGTTAGGTAAACAGCTACTCTAGAAAAATCTAAACAATGACGTGACCAACTACAGGTGATGAAGGCTATCAACGAGGCCTTCAGGCTGCCAGCACCTATGGACTGTCCTTCAACTGTCTACCAGCTGATGCTGCAGTGCTGGCTTCAGGATCGGTCAAAGAGGCCGCGCTTCGGAGACATTGTAAGCCTGCTGGACAAGTTAGTGCGCAGCCCTGACTCCCTAAAGACCATTGCAGACTTTGATCCACGGTAAGATGTGCTGGGTAATCAGTCTTCTTGTAGCGGTGACCACCATAAACACCCAAATCTTAAAAACAAGTCCTCCACCAAAACATGTTAAACAGGGAAACTTGGCTCTTTCTTTGAGCTGTAAAACAGAGGAGTAGCAACAGTGATTCTTTGTTGCTTTTCAACTAGCTTTTAAAATAAAATATTAAAGGGACCTTTCTTCATTCCATACCAGAGTACTTCATTTTTTTTAAACAAGGTGTGACTTTTTTTTTTACATGGATTCAAACAATTCTTTTACATGGATGAGAATGTTCTATAAACAAACAAACTAAAAAAAAATAGAAAAGGAGGAGCCAGACGTGACAGCAACCATTCCAGAAACATAAACTAAAATTATTATTCAATGATCAGAGAGTTCTTGTTTGTACTCCATTTGTCTCATTTTCCCTTGAATTTCTTATATTTTAGTCTCAAGGTGGACGTCAAATTTTCCATGATGAAAATCTCTTCCACTAAATCCGTCCACTCGGTGAGAGTTTGTGAGTCAGGCTTGAACCATCTCCTAGTAATGGCCTTCCTAGCTGCATCAGAGATATTGCCCAAATATAATACCGACTACGTGAAAGGGATCGTGGATCTCAGCACATTTGTTAAGGTGCACTCACACAAACGCGATCTAATTCACGTGGCCTACCCTTCTCTCGCCGTGCCTCGAATTTGCTGCTCGCAGCCTCGTTCACGTGTGGGAGGAGCCAGCAGCTAATGTTGTTGATCACTACATGAAGCTTCATCTGTATTTCATTTACAGTGCATGGAAGACAGGGATGATGTTTAGAAATCTGTTTTTGACTTTTTCGAAGAGCTTCTCAAAAACATTGGTGATCACGTCTCCATGTAGCTTGCGGGCCATCAAAACTTGATAAACCAATACATAAACCTTCTACCCAGAAAAAAACAGGAAAAGTCATTCATCAAATAGCAAACCTATCTTGTGAGCACCTGTAGTGGCGACAGCGGTTTGTCGTGCGCTTGTACACTATCATTCTAGATCTAATCAGGTTCTAATCACATTATAAAATAAATAAATACATTTTATTTATATAGCGCTTTTGAAGATACTCAAAGACGCTTACAAGAACAAACAATTACAATTAGATAAAAACAATAAGAAGAAATATACAATATAGAGAGTAAATACAAATAATAAATAATAATAAGGTAAAATTTGAGGTTAAAAGTAGTTTTAAAAAGATGGGTTTTAAGTGTTTTTTTTTAAAGTAAATAAAGGTCAGTACAATCCCGAATGTGTCAAGTTAGATTGTTCCAAAGGGTGGGAGCATCAATGGAGAAGGCTCTGTCACCCCAGGTTCAGAGCTTGATCCTACACAGCAGGGACAGGAGATTTGCTTCAGAGGAACAAAGCGACATGGGGTGTGACAGTGGAGCAGATCAGTAATATAGGATGGGTTCAAGTTATGGAGGGCTTTAAAAGTAATAAGGAGCACTTTGAAGAGAACGCGCTGATTGATGGGGATGCCAATGAATGTTCTGGAGGACAGACGTGACGTGGTCCTGGGAGCGGGTGTGTGTAAGGAGGCAGGGAGCAGAGTTCTGAATGTACTGGAGTTTATTGAGAGTTTTGCAGAATGCACCATATAGAATACTGTAGCAAAAGTCTAAGCGGGATGTAATGAAGGCATGAATGAGTATTTCAGCAGCAGAAAAAGACAAAGATGAGCGAATACGATCAATGTTTTTAAGGTGGCAAAAAGCAGTCCAGGTTATTAGACTAACATGTTGTTCAAATGTAAAGTTGGTGTCAAAAAGAATTCCAGATTATGGATGACAGGTGATAGAGAAAATGTGGTGTTCAAAATAAGTCAAAAATGAAAAGGAAATTAGGAAGAGATTTAGTGATGCTTTTCGGACCAATTATAATTGTGTTTTATCATAATTGAGTTTGAGAAATTTTGTTGCAACCATGATTTGATGTCCGTTAAAACAGTGAGAGTAGAGTGAGCTGAGGAGGGGATGGATTTGGTGGAAATATATAATTGTATGTCATCAGCATAGCAATAATAATTTAGTTAATGTTGACAGATGATATTGCCAAGGGGAGTGAGATAGAGGATGAACAAAAGTGGACTAAGTACAGAACCTTGAGGAACACCTTGTAGCAGGGCAGCAGAACCAGATGAACAGTTTTTTCCCACAAAGAACTGCCAACGGTCAGTGAGGTACGACTGAAACCAGAACCGAGCGGAGCCAGTGATGTTAAAACAGTTTTTAAGACGGGAGGGGAGAATGGCATGGCTTATGGTGTCAAATGCTGCAGTAAGATCCAAGAGAATGAGGATGGAAAGCTGAACAGAGTCAGAGGAGAGAAGGATCTCATTAGAGTTTTCATCAGAACAGTTTCAGTGCTGTGTTGTTGACAAAAGCCAGATTGAAAAGGTTCAAAAAGATTATTAGAATCGAAATGGGATTAGAGCTGGGAAGTTACCACTCTTTCTAATATTTTAGAAAGGAATGGCAGACTGGAGATGGGACGAAATGTCAGGATCAAGACCAGGTTTTTTGAGAACAGGGGTAATAGCTGGTTTTAGTTATGATGAGTGGGGAAATAATGGGAAAACAATCTTTAATGAAGGAGGAAGGGATCCTGTGTACAGGTGGAGGTTTTGGTTCTTACCAAAGGTTTTTTTTAGATCAACAGGAGAAATAAGGGAACATTGTGATAGTTGTTGTTGAGTAGAGGAAAAAGAGAATGACAACTAAGGGAAAGGCTCAGCAATGGGAGGGGGGGACTGTAAATTGTGTCAATTTTGGATTGAAAATTTGACAGAAAAGAATTGCAGCTGGCCACAGTGAAAGTTGATGAGGAGCTGTCGTTGGGCTTTAAAAGTATTTTATATTGTGGAAAACAGAGGTTTGGGATTGCTGGAGTTAGTATGGATGATCTTAGAAAAATAATTTGAGCAATATAGAAGGCGTTCTTTTATCATTGAATAAAATCTATGTACATTTGAAGATGTACAATTTAGCCAGTTTTGCGATAAAGTCTTTCAGGTTGGTGTTTAGTTGGAGTTTTCATGGTGCGGAGTTCAGAGGTGTACCAGGGTGCTGTATGGGTAAAAGAGACAGATTTAGTTTTAATGGGAGCCAGTTGATCAAGACAGGAGGAAAGTGCTGTGTCTTAATAGTTGACATGGTCAGTAGGGTTATTTGACAGAGGAGGAGGAGAAAGGGACAATATGGAGGCAAGAGAGGCTGAGAAAACTGCTGGGGAAATGGGTTTTAAATGACAAAACATTATTGTGTGTTTGGGTTTAGATAAAAGGAGAGGACATTTAATGTCAAAAATAATGGCAAGGTGGTCAGATATATGGAGTTTATGACTGAAAAGGTTATAAACGAAAAGAGGTAAATATCAAGTTATCAAACTGATTTTAAAGTTTTTATGTCAGTTTGATTTGAACATTAGACTTGTTTCTGACCTTAATTTAAGCTTTGATGTTGATTTGACGTTATTTAACATCAACTGTCCACTGGGTATTTCTAGACTCACCACTGTGACTGCTGGGATATGCAGCAGCGTTGAATTATAGGCTCCATTCTAATTCTGATACTGTCCTGAGTTTGTCTGCTTCTAGACTTTTATTTAAGATTGACGTATACATTTTATGGTCCACATTTAGCATTGGTATCAGCTGATAATTTGCACCGTTTTGTCTATCTTTATTTTCTTTCGGAATGAATGTGATTATTGCTTCTTTCCATGATAATGGAGTTTTGCGTTCTTTGTGAAAATAGTTGAGGTAGAAAATCTATTTTATATTTTTTTGTTGGTCTGTAAGAATTTCTTGAGTAAATGGATCTCTAACTTTTGGGATTGTAGATTTTACTTTCTGCTTGCACAGCTTTCTGGCTAACAATCTAATACATTTTGGAATTAGTTCAGTGCGTTTTCTTCATGTATCAAACTTTCTTCGCAATGTCATTATCTAAATTTCTTTTTATTTGCTATACCAGAATACTTCCAGTTCCAAAGTCTAGTTTGGTTTGATGGCAATGGTTCTCGGACGCAGAGCATTTGTCCTAATTGCACAAGTGTTTATCAGTCCACGAAAGGTACAGCTTTGCTTTAGTTCAGATATGCAAGTTGTGCCATAGCACACCGGTTCAAGTCCTGGCTGGGGGACTTAAAACAGTGTCACCAAATGGGGGACCTTTCTGTGTGGAGTTTATATGTTCTCCACATGCATGTGTGGGTTTTCTCCAGGGACTCTGGCTTCCTCCCACTGTCCAAAAACATGCTTCATAGCTGCATTAATCACTCAAATTGTCCCTAGGTGTGGATGTGAGTGTGCATGGGTGTGGTGTGTGACTGTGACCCCTGCGACAGACTGGCGACATGTCCAGAGGTGCCCCCTGCCTTCGCCTATGAGAAGCCAGGTTAGGCTCTGGCAGCCCCAAGACCCCGAAAGGGATAAAACAGTTTAGAAAATGAATTAATGATAGAAGCTTAACTTGTAGCTGTTTATCTAGACATGTCTTTGTTTATTAGACATATACTTGTTATTCAACCATGTAGTTGTAGAACTAATTAAGCTCACTTTTCTTTAATAGTTCTAGTACATCACCTGTCCGTCTGGGGTTGAAGATCTCTCCTTCATGTGGGAAACTCTGAGGTTTCTTAGTTTTTTCCCCAAAAAGAGACAGGGGTTTTTAATGAGTTTTCCTCATCGAGAAGGAGGGTGTAAGGGCAGAGATGTTTGTTCAGTTTAGTCTGTTTAACAACCAGCTATTGTTTACTTTTACATGTTTGACTTTTTGTTTTTGCAAATAACTGGTGTAAGCCCAATGAGGCGGCTATAGCTGTGATATTGGGCTATAGAAATAAAATTGAAATGATCTGAAGTCTTGTGGCGCAATTTTGGCGATTTGGCAATTTTGGTGTGGCGAGGTTGAAGCGGCGCTTTAATTAGGGACTCAGCTTTGGTTTTCAGTGACTAGATCAAAGGGTAGAAAAAAAGACTTACAAATTTCCGCTCAATGCGAGGATTTTCGTTCTGGACTTCCATCCATTTTTTTAACCTGCTGGGACTGCTTGTTTGGCAGAGACTGTCCCAGTTACTATTGAGTGAAGGAGGGATATACCCTGAACAGGTCGCCAGCCTGTCACAGAGCCCATGTAGCTAAAGCAATCGAGCCTGCTAGCCAGCTGCTCGGTGGACAGTATTGCAAGTTCCACCAACAGGGTCCGGCAGAGCAATCGAGTGCCATCGCACAGGGGGGCAGAGCTAGCAAGCTAAGCTGCCTTGTAGACAGAGAGCTGCCGCAGGTGCCATCCCCCAGCTCCATGGGTTTATGATTTTTCTTTTACATTTTCATCAAGACAATAATAATAAGATCCCCCCCAGTTCGATTTTTGTTTTCCCCCTCTCAGGTTAATGCTTAAACCGGGCCACAGACAGAAGTACAGTTTAAAACTGCAATCAGGTGCAGTTCCACTGCAGGAGTGTATCGGGAGAGACTGTTGCTGCCTGACTAGGGAGTTGAGCAGTAAATTTGATGCACGTCAAAATAAGTGCAGCAGACGTGAATTTGACGCCTTGGCCATCTCTGGTGTGAATTCAGCATTAGAAAATCATGGAGGAGTCTGAGAGTTTCATTTTAGATGTGAGAAACATAATCTTAAAAAAATCTTGAAAACACATTGCATATTTTTCAAACAAATTATCCGTATGCTACTGCTGCAAATAAGTATTTGAATACCTGTCTTTCAGCTAGAACTCTGACCTTCAAAGACCTATTAGTACCGGCTTTAAATAGTCCACCTCTACTCCACTTATTATCCTATACAGAAGCTGTTTGAGGTGGTCAGCTGCATAAAGACTCCTGTCCACCTCTTACAATCAGTAGGACCTCTGCTACTAACATGGCCAACCCAAAGAGCTGTCCAAAGACACCAGAGGCTAAACTGTAGACTCTCACAAGGCTGGAAATTGCCACAGGGCAAACGGCAATCAGCTTGGTGAAAAAGACCTACTGTTGGAGCAATGGTACAAAAATACAAGAAACTAAACATGACTGTCAGTCTCCCTCAGACTGGGGCTCCATGCAAGACCCTGTGGAGAACCAAGGAGTGGCTCTGTAAGAAGCATATCAAGGTTCTGGAGTGGCCTAGCCTGTCTCCAGACCTAAACCCAATAGGAAATCTTTGGAGTGAGCTCAAACTCCATATTTCTCAGCGAAAGCCCAGAAACCTGCCTGATATAGATAAGATCTGTGTGAGGGAGTGGGCCAAAATTCCTCTTGCAGTGCGTGCAAACCTAGCGAAAAACTATAGAAAACGTTTGATCTGTTTAACTGTAGACTGCAAACTGTACCAAATTTTAACATTGATTTTCTCAGGTGTTCAAATACTTATTTGCAGCAGTAGCAAACAAATACATTATTGAAATACAATCATACAATGTGACCTCCACATTTTTTTAGATTATATCTCACACAGTGGACCTACATCCATGTCAGACCCCTCTGTGAGTCCCAGGTGTGAGAACTTGTAAAATCACAGGGGGTTCAAATACTTCTTTCCCTCACTTCATATTATGTTGATGTGTGTGCATTGAGTCATCACCATATTTTTACTTATCTCTGTATGTCATTAAAAAACATAAATTATTTATGCTGCCTAAAAGAGAATCGTCTCAAGAAATGATCCATACTAATGTCACCATCTGTGTGTTCTCACCACATTGTTTCTGCTCAAACATGAATCTGTTTTTGCTGTTGAAAACCCTAAAGATCATAAACATTTGCATTTCCTTTCCATTGCCAGCATTTCAATCCGCCTGCCTAGCACCAGCGGCTCGGACGGTTCTCCCTTCAGGTCCGTGTCCGATTGGCTGGAGTCCATCAAAATGAGCCAGTACATTGACAACTTTACATCTGCTGGGATCCTCACCATGGACCAGGTCTTGCAGATGAAGAACGAGTATGTTTTGTAATTTTCTCACTTAATCTAAAACTACTTGAACTGTTTATTGTTGATATTTTCTGGTAAATTCCCCTTACAGCAGTCATCAAACTTTTCCCAGGGCATGTCTTTACAAGCAGAAGTTCAAATTTAAAAATACTTGTGACAAAAAAAAAGGGTTAAACAATATTAAATTACACACGTGGACAAAATTGTTAGTACCCCTCAGTTAAAGAAGGAAAAACCCACAATTCTCACTGAAATCACTTGAAACTTACAAAAGTACCAATAGATAAAAATTTATTGAAAATTAAATAATCAAAATCAGCCATCACTTTTGAATTGCTGATTAACATAATTATTTAAAAAAAACAAACTAATGAAACAGGCCTGGACAAAAATGATGGTACCCATAACTTAATATTTTGTTGCACAACCTTTTGAGGCAATCACTGCAATGAAGCGATTTCTGTATTTGTCAATGAGCGTTCTGCAGCTGTCAACAGGTATTTTGGCCCACTCCTCATGAGCAAACTGCTCCAGTTGTCTCAGGTTTGATGGGTGTCTTCTCCAAATGGCATGTTTCAGCTCCTTCCACAGATGTTCAATGGGATTCAGATCTGGGCTCATGGAAGGCCACTTTAGAATAGTCCAACGCTTTTCTCTCAGCCATTCTTGGGTGTTTTTGGCTGTGTGTTTTGGATCGTTGTCCTGTTGGAAGACCCATGACCTGCGACTGAGACCAAGCTTTCTGACACAAGGCAGCACATTTCTCTCCAGAATGCCTTGATAGTCTACAGATTTCATTGTACCTTGCACACATTCAAGACACCCTGTGCCAGATGCAGCAAAGCAGCCCCAAAACATGACTGAGCCTCCTCCATGTTTCACCGTAGGGACAGTGTTCTTTTCTTCGTATGCTTGGTTTTTGAGTCTATGAACATAGAGTTGATGTGCCTTACCAAAAAGCTCCAGTTTGGTCTCATCTGTCCAAAGGACATTCTCCCAGAAGCTTTGGGGCTTGTCAACATGCATTTTTGCAAATTCCAGTCTGGCTTTTTTAGGATTGTTTTTCAGCAGTGGTGTCCTCCTTGGTCGTCTCCTATGAAGTCCACTTTGGCTCAAACAACGACGAATGGTGCGATCTGACACTGATGTACCTTGGCCTTGGAGTTCACCTTTAATTTCTTTGGAGGTTGTTCTGGGCTCTTTGGATACAATTCCAACAATCCGTCTCTTCAATTTGTCATCAATTTTCCTCTTGCGGCCACGTCCAGAGAGGTTGGCTACTGTCCCGTGGGTCTTGAACTTCTGAATAATATGAACCACTGTTGTCACAGGAAGTTCAAGCTGTTTAGAGATGGTCTTATAGCCTTTACCTTTAAGATGTTTATCTATCATTTTTTTCGGATGTCCTGGGACAATTCTCTCCTTCGCTTTCTGTTGTCCATGTTCAGTGTGGTACACACCTTTTCACCAAACAGCAGAGTGACTACTTGTCTCCCTTTAAATAGGCAGACTGACTGATTATGAGTTTGGTAACACCTGTGATGTCAATTAAAGGACACACCTGAGTTAATCATGTCAGTCTGGTCAAATAGTTTCAATCTTTTATAGAGGTACCATCATTTTTGTCCAGGCCTGTTTCATTAGTTTGTTTTTTTAAATAATTATGTTAATCAGCAATTCAAAAGTGATGGCTGATTTTGATTATTTAATTTTCAATAAATTTTTATTTATTGTTACTTTTGTAAGTTTCAAGTGATTTCAGTGAGAATTGTGGGTTTTTCCTTCTTTAACTGAGGGGTACCAACAATTTTGTCCACGTGTGTAAATCCGTGAGCGGTGTTGGATGGCCCGCAGGCGCTACCCGTCGCCCTCACTGCCCGGCTCTACGCCTCAACGCCCTAGCCTCTACACGCCACTGCCGCCCTTGCAGCCCACCATTGACCCTATCACACTTGCAAAGCAGCCACAATGCAACCCTGACCCCCACCTTACACTTTTGGTAAGGCTGGTCTGAGCTGTATGTGAGAAATTGATGAAAAAATCGACGCAAGTTTCAGAAGAATCGTCAAAAGTAAACTTTTGAATGTCCTTAGCAACAAAGGTTATTCGCTAGCCACACACCCTCACAAAAGATCTACGTTGCACCAAAACAATGCTTACAGCATGTATCTGTGTGAGGATAATGTAATGAAATGCTGCAAACAGGACCATGAAATGTTTCATTAAATCATGAAATAAATAAATGTTTTGTAAATCATTTAAAATTTAACTTTTGTTCAATATTGACATATTTAATGACACTTTACATTATTTATTTCCAATTTTAAATTAGTAATGACACATTTGTTTAATAGGTTTACATTAAATATATGTATTTTCATTTGTCTCTTCCCGCCCACACTGGGATCATGAAATAATTAAACCTGTCAATAAAAATGTAAACGTGCTTTTTAATGGCAATTTTAATATTTTAATGCCACATATATTTAAGCATTTATTTATTGATTTGCAATTTAATTTATTTAATGCCAATTTAAAAAAAAATAATGTCACCTTAATTCAACGATTTAATGGCGAATATATTTATTTCATATTGTTTTTTTCTGGACCTCCATACATTTGTGGTTGACCAGTGGTGGCAGCTTGTAGTTCCTATTCTCCATGCATTTATTTCTCTGCGGTAACACACGCTTACTGCTTGTGGAGCAGTTCTTCTGGACCTCCTAAAATACTGGGTTTGCCTGTTTAAGTGAAATGGAATTTTCAACTTTGCATGCAGATGCAAAAACCCATAGAGAAAGAACTCCTGGGGAAAATGTAAGACCTGAAATAGATTGTTTTGGATCATATTCTAACCACAAGACCATCCAAAAAATGAACCCCTTCATCTCTGTAAATGCAGACCTTCTGGGCAAACTGTAAAGACAAATCCTTTAGTATTTATTATGGAGCAGAATGTGATTTCATGGCTTCATACTTTCATCGTAGTACATGTGGTAGCACTTTTTGAAAACCACAAGTTATTTATAATGCACCCGTTTGCCAGACGAGTGATTCATGGTAAGCAGCGAGAATTCTCGTTAAGTAATTGAGGCTGTAATTAAAGCTTTGACATAGAACCAGTGTATGTGTGTGCAAGGCTGTAGGTCTACTTGTGAGTAGCAAATAAGCCAGTATGACTTGTTATTGTGTAAGATGAATAAGAACTGGCAGATCAGAAGCTTGGAGCAGACCCCGCCTATTTCAGCAGGTTGGTGCGAGACTGGACTGGATTCAGCTCCAGGCTGGTATTTCATCACTCCGAATGAGTCGTGATTACTTCAAGACACGAGAAAACAGGAAGGATCTGTGGAAAGTGCTGGACTGAAGCCACCAGAGCAGCTTAACCCTTTTACACCGGAGCCTTAGCTCCACTATTGATGTTTTTTGACTTCTCGTAGCACTTCTACCATCTAGAAGGAGCTGCAATTGCAGGTTGGTTAGAAAACATGTAGGACAACGGCCCTCGATGCCTGGATTTGGACACCCCTGGTCTAGGCAACCGAGATAATTAGAGATAACCCTAACCAACCAAAATTATTGTGTGTCAAAAAGTGTGTGTTATCTAGGCATTGCCGGTAACATCTCAGGTCCTAAAGGGTTGACACTCTTGTGTCTGTCTTTTGCAGGGACGTCAAGAACATTGGCGTGAGGCTCCCCGGCCATCTGAAGAGAATAGCTTACAGCATCTTGGGTTTAAAGGACCAGACCAGCACCCTAAGCGTGTTTGCAGTGTAATTCTTGCAAGGAAGCAAATGAAAACCAGACACTGCAGCAGGCAGCCCTTATTACATTAAGCTTTGCTCAAGCTATACTGCTGGGATGGTTTTGAACTAACACAACCAGGAAACTGGCTCCATCCTGTGGGCTGAATAATTCTGACTTATTGTGCTGTGTTTTTACACATGGAATGGATCAAATACTCTGTGTATTTAAATATCTATTTTTTTATTGTATGTAATTTTTTTGGTTATTTCCCAAAAATAGAATGCTAGAATTTTATTTGTTTCCTTAAATAATTATCCTTCTCAAATCTACGCTAGACTTGCTTCAGCTTTTCACCGAGTCCAGTGTCCTGTTTTTATGTTTTAGCCTCTAAATGGTCTCCTTCCCTCATTTTGGATCAAACCAAGAGGGATGAGGTCATCTTAAACTGATGTTACTGTTGGCTTTCTGCAGAAAACGTTTGAGTGATGTTGACATTTATGGGGTGCTCTGTATCCAGATTCCTTTATTGTTTTGTAATTCTTCTCCATTATAGTTATGACCCAAACATACCCAGATGATGTAGCACTTAGAAAGTCAGTTTTGTTTTTCTTTTAAAAAGAGAAATAATACGTCTATAAATATTTAGAAATTGCATACAAAATATTGTTTGTGGCTGGTAAATTATCTGAAAGACTCAAAGTATAAAAAGGGAAAGCCAACTGCTGGTTGATATTTTGGAATTCAGATTAAGTGTCTGTTGACTTTTGAAACTCTTTTGTGGTGCAGAGTCACAATGTCTTTGACAAGATCAAGTTGATTCTTCGACATTGATGTGCTTGACTCATCCAAGAGATTTGCCTCTAAATACGTGTCAAGTGGAAGATGAGTGTAAGCACCTCTCCTGCCTGAGTAGGTACACTTAGTGTTCTTCACTGATTACTACAAATCTTATATGAGTTACACCTTCCTCTGGATTTTTACTGGTATGTTGCAAATGCTTTTTTTCAGCCTGTTGACCTTATTTGAAAAATATATTTTTTCTTTGTTTGCAGTTACAAGTGTTACACTTTTAACAAAACAGTTTTTTTTAAATTTACTGCTGCTGTCTTTCCAAATCTGCTGTGTGAACCTCATCAGCTCGTTCCCTGATGCCTTTTGTTTTATGGTGTATTTTATAGTTTATTTATTTTTTATTTATTTAAAGTGACAAACACTGAGCTGGGTTGATAATTGGAAGTTGCTCGCTAATTTTAAAATAAAAAAATCTTCAATGTCTCTCATTTCTTAGCTTGTCACACCGCAGACTGCAATTACATTGCAGAGAAGCTCAGCTCTTTTTACTTTAGTTTGATAGCAATTAGTCATGTTTTTGGAGCAGGTTATTTTTCATGTTTTCTCCTCCTCACTGACTAACTTGTTGAACTTTCAGTCCTCAGCTGCAAGTTTGCATCGTCCTTGCCTATGTAGACCACTGGCTGGTTGTTGTCCAGTTCTTTGTGTTGTTTCTCCTCCTGTGGTCTGTCCAAAAGCTTAGTTAAGGTACCATGAGGTAAACTCTCAAGTCATGGTTGATCAACCAAAAACCTGCTCATAGCTTAGTTCCAACCACCCTCACATGGGTGGATACAGGTTGTTTGCTAGGGAAAAATGGGTAGAGGTACAAAACTTGTTTCAAGTTTTAATAAAGATAGATGGCCGCTGGCTGCTTTTATCTTTGCTGATCAGCTCTCTTTCAATCCATCAAAACTCTAAAAGTACTATAAATATATTTTAATCTATTTGACTTCATTTTGTAAGGAGTGATGTGACATTTAATAGTTTTGCATTATTTGTGCAATGATGATCGCTTAATTTTGTCTTAAAATGATGAAGACAAGAATGGGATGTTACAGGAGGCTAACCCAGAAATCCATTTCTACAATTACCCCATTGTGACTGAATCTTATTCTGAAGAGGACTTAAGGTGGAACTTAAGGTTAAACATTCTACATTTCAGCAGTCAGACTCTCTATTAAAACTTTTGTCAAACTATTTGAGCCAGTTTGATGAGAAATGTACCATCTCAGAGGACATTGGAGGACATTCTAAGTGAACTGAACTCCTCCTTCTGCTGTCTTGATATTCTACCCACAGGTTTTTTCAAACAAGTTTCAAAGATCCTGGAGTCAGTCCTGCTCCAGATTGTGAACTTATCTTTAACACCTGGTGTTTTCCCAGAACCACTGAAAACAGCTGGAATCAAACCCCTCCTAAAAAAGGACAGTTTGGACAAAACACAAATGAGCTACTACAGACCGATATCACACCTGATAATTGTATAAGATAATTGAAAAAGCTGTTTTTCATCAGTTACATGAACTCTTAATAAGAAACAACTGCTATGATGTCTTCCAGTCAGGCTTCAGACAGCAGCAAAACACTGAGACGGCTCTGACCAAAGTGACTAATGACATACGTTTGAATACAGACAGTGGAAATATGTCAGTGCTAGTTTTATTGGATCTCAGAGCTGCATTTGATGCAGCTGACCACGCTATATTACTTAAACGACTGGAAAACTTGGTGCGTCTCACTGGGCCAGTACTAAACTGGTTCAAAACGTACTTGGAAAACAGGAAATATTTTGTGTCAGTTTGTAATTTCACATCAGAACCAACAGAAATTCCATGTGGAGTTACCCAAGGCTCCATCCTGGGGCCACTTCTATTTAATAACTACATGCTCCCACTGGCCCAGGTTATAAAAAACGACAACATTAGTTTCCATAGCTATGCAGATGACACACAGATATATTACAATGACACCAGGAGACCGAGGTCCTGTACAGACTCTTGGTAAATGCATTGAGACATTAATGACTGGATGTGTCACAACTTACTTCAATTAAACAAAAAACAAACTGAGGTTATTGTCTTTGGGGCTAAAGAGAAACAGTTTGAAGTCACTACAGAGCTTCAATCTATTCATCCAAACACCACCAACCAGACCAGAAACTTGGGTGTAGTGATGGACACAGACCTACATTTTGATAAACAGTTTAAGGCAGTGGCAAAATCAGCCGACTATCATCTCTAAAATATTTCAAGGATTAAAGATCTGATGTCTAAGCAGGACCTGTAAAAACTAGTTCATGTTTTCATCTTTAGTCGATTTGACTACAGTAACAGTGTTTTCACAGGACGACCAAAAAAATCAATCAGGAAACTGCAGCTTATTCAGAACTCAGCTGCTCGTGTTCTCACAGGAACCAAAAAAGTAGAACCACATCAGTCCAGTTCAGAGGTCTTTCCACTGGCTGCCTGTCTGCCAGAGGATAGGCTTTATGGTTATGCTACTGGTTTATAAAGCTTTAAATGGTTTATCACCAAAGTCCATGACTGACCTCCTGACCCAGTTTATACCAGCCAGAACTCTCCAATCATCTGGATCCAGTCTTTAGTCAGTTCCTAGAGTCCAAACTAAACATGGAGGATCTGCATTCAGCTTCTATGCTCCACAGATCTGGAACAGACTTCCAGAAAGCCTTAGATCAGCTGAAACACTCATTTAAATCCAGATTAAAGATCCACCTGTTCTCAGCTGCATTTGATTGATTCTTTTTAACTTTCTTTAAATCTTATTATAATGATCACACCTTTGATATTTCTTTTGATTGTTTTTTCATGTTTTGTGTAAAGCACTTTGAATTGTTTTTGTACATGACATGTGATAAACAAATATACTTGCCTTGCCTCAGAAACTTGGCGAACTGAAGAGTAGGTGCTATCAACACTGGAGGAACATCACTTTTTCTTACAGAACAGACTGAACAAGAGGAGGGGGGGGGTTCCCTTGTTTGTTCACATGGGTTTAAAATGGAAGGTTATTCCACGTCCTCCTCAATAGAAATGAAATGTTTGACGATTATAATTCAAAGAAGTGGTTTGTGGTGGATGTTTGGATCTGTTCAAGAAGAAAATTACTGAGTTGTTTGAAAGACAAAGCAATAAGCTGACTTTAGTTTGTAGAGATTTTAATGTTGTTGTTTTTTTCTTTTTATAAAATAACATTGATTTCAAAACAGAAGAACTTGTAAACGCAATGTTTAGTTTAGGCTTTTACTCTGGAATAATTTAAAATTAATAGTAATAATAATTTAAAACCAAGTAGAATAACCCTAAATAAAGCTCCACTTATTGATAACATTCATGAAAAAAACTGGCATAAAAACTAAGAGCAGACTTCTATTGACTGATATTACTGATCATCTTCCTATTTTTGTAGTAATAGAAACTGAAAATAATAATAAAATAAAACCAATGAAAAGTATTTTCAGAGAAAAACATCCTCAGCAAATGATGCAATGAAATATGATTTTTTATTTATGATGGACTAGAAATCTATGTAGATGTCAGTGATTCTTATAAAATCTTTTTAGATATTTTCATGAGAATTTCTGAGTTCACTGAGATATGTAAGGAAAAACATCTGCACTAAATCAAAACTTTGGATCAGTAAAAGTTTGGACAATGCCTGTAATAAAAATAACAAGTTTTATCAAGATTGTATTTAAAACAATACAGAAGAAAATGAGACAAAGTATAAAAGCTAAAAAAGAAAAGAAAAGAGTAGGTTTACTGAGAAACAGCAAAGATATTATGATGACAAGTTACTGCAGAGATTTGTGAAAATAGAATCATGAGGAAAGCAATAAATGATGTAATAGACAAGAAAAAAGATAGGTAATTTCCAAGTTGCATAAAAATAACATAACTACTGACAACAAACATTACATTGTCAGTGAATTTCTTTGTAAATGTTGGTGGTAAATCAGCTGAAAAGATACCTGTTGTAATATTGATTGCAATATGAATCCAATGTTTCCGAGTGGAGTTAGTCAAAGAGATGCGCCATGGATCATCCTTTTTTCTTCCAAAAATGTGAATGCTGTGATCTTTGAGGTAAAACAAATCAATGGTTGAGAAGTTACTTGCATAAGCAGGTTCAAAATTTAACTATTGATAATGTAGATTCTAATTTAGATAGCATGTTATATCGACTCCCACAAGGCTCAGTCCTTTGACCCAAACTATTTTCACTTTACATAAATAATTAATTGTTATTGTCAATACCGAAATTATATATTAATATATTTTGTCGAAACCAATATTCTTTTAACTTTCAATCTTTGGTTAAATTACAGAAAAAAAAGCTAATTGAATAAATAGTTAATAGAGCATGGTGATCCAACAAATTGTTTATTTAGTTTAACTAAAAGTTTAAAAATTTTAAAGGACAATGCTGATAAAAAAGTATTAGAAATTGTTTATTGAGTTAACCTATTTTAGTTCCAAAAATATACAATATATATACTATTAACTTTAAGAGTCAGTCAGTATAATTTAAGAGGTCTTTATCACTTTGAACAGGTTAAATTTCAAACCAATGTTAAGGCAAGATGTGTTTCAGTTCTTGGTGTAAAATTATGGAATGAATTTAGTGATGAATTTAGTGAAAATTAAAATAAAGTACTTCTTAAGGTTTTAATTGACTTGTATCTATTTGTAAATGATAGTTCTTTTGATTGTATCTATTTGGTTTGTTAAACTAATCAGTTTGGACATTGAGGATATTGATGGATAGACGTCTACTAAGCTTCATATGCCTCTACCTATTCTTTTTTTTAATTGGTTGTTTATTTACATAGTATATTGTGTAAATAATACAAATGGCAGACTGAATCAATAAACCAGTGAATGAATGAATGAAACTACTGAAACAATAAGAAGCACAAGAAAACCGTGTTGCCTCTGACGAGATTGTTGTTGCAGAATTTTTAGAACATTCAAAGTTGAATCACATCAGCAAATTAAACTTTTTTGTTAGTAATGATTGGCTGTGATTGTGGTGTTGGCCCACTCTCACTGTACTGCTTGTGAAGTTGTGAGGAAACCTTGGGGTAATTTTTGACAATGGCTTTTGATTTGACAAACAGCTCAGTCATGAGAATGAGTTCTTACCATCTGAGACTTCAAAGTAAAGGACTTCCTTCCTTGGATTTTTAGTAAGTAATTTATATTTTCATTACATGTAATATAGTTTACTGTAATGTCCTTTTCGCTGTGATTGATCAGGCATCATATAGAAATGGCGCAGATTGTAACAGTACCTCAAATTGATGCTAACACATTATGTCAGTGCTTGTCTCTCTCCACTGAATTTATCTTTATTTCCTTATCTAATTTTTAATCTAAAAAAAAAAAAAAAAAGTTGTGATGGGATTGTACTACCTTAAATTTCTGAAGCAAAAGCACAGAAGTTCCTCAGTGATCATCCAGTAAAATTACAGAGTGCAGATCACAGAGCCCTTCCAGTTGGCACCAACACTTCCATCTTAATTGTTTGTTAAAAGATTCGGTTTTATTTGTTTATATTCAATGTTTTCTAACCTGTACCACAGTTCCCATGCTAATGTATACTTTTTTCTTGGATTTTGCATTCATTTTTTATTTTATTTTTTTTTCTTAGCTGTGCAGCCCTTAGATCAAGTCAAATTGTTTTTATGGAGACATTTTTCATAAAAATTCAAGATGGCACTCTCCTGTGTATGACATAGCGCAGCTCTTACAGCCAGGTTTTGGTTTCTTTTGTTGATGTTAGTTTTGTCCTGTTTTATAACGTAGAAATGGTGATTGCTCACATCAAGTACAATGGGGAGGCTCTTTTAAGGCCAGAGCAAACGGGTCACAGAGGATTTTTTGACACAAACATCCTGATCCCCTACCCAGAGCTACAACCCCACGCTGGGGTCTTACCGCAACAGGCTGCAGCAGGCTCATCTCCCGGAATCCAAAAGCCACCACACAAGTGGGGAAGATGAGGAGGGACTGCTACGCCAGCTAGCTCACTGCGGTACGCTAACACTCCCAATCATTCTCCTTGCCAAAGTAAAGTCTTTGGCAAACCCATTTTAATGACCTCATCAGCAGGCTGGCTACACAGCAACACATCCAGGATTGCTCTGAAAACATTGTGATTATGTGCCCCTCCAGCAGATGGTGCTCTACGCGATTGCCTAGCTCGTCTATGCTGAGGACGAGCATTGGTGAAGTGGACCAACTCTCACAGGTTCCTGGGTCTGCAGATCACAGACAACCTCAGCTGGGAAAGAAACACTGTTGCCTCAATGTAGAAAGCCCAGCAGAGGCTGTACTTCATTAGCCTGCTGAAGAAGGACGGACTCAAAGGCCAGACCCTCACCCAAGCCTACGGGGGCTTGTTGAAAGCATCCTCACCAGTGGACTCAAAGCTTGGTTTGGCAATACCACCATGAGAAAGAAGAAGACGCTACAAAGGGTCATCAACACAGCAGGCAAAAGTCCTCACTTGCAACCCTCCATCCATTGGGACTATCCACAAACAATGCAGCAGGAGGAGTGGGGAGAAGATCCTCAGGGACAGACACTTCCCTGTCCACACACTGATCCATTGTGTCAAAAACTCAGACATCGCAGGCCTAAAAGCACACACCATGCGCTCCCACAACAGCTTCTTCCCTTCTTCCCAGCCAGAATGTTAGCACAGGACATAAGAGAAGGAAAACTGAACCACACAACATACCAAAGGAAATAATGCCACACAACTTCATTCATTTTCTATACCGTTTCGTCCCTTTCGGGGTCACGGGGCTGTCGGAGCCTAACCTGGCTACTCATGGGTGAAGGCAGGGTACACCCTTGGCCTGGTTGACAGTCTGTCGCAGGGCCACAATCACACACCCACATAAGGACAATTTAAAGTGACCAATTAACCTATTAAGCATGTTTTTGGATGGTGGGAGGAAGCCCACACATGCACAGAGAGAACATACAAACTCCACACAGAAAGGTCCCCCATTGGTGACACTGTTTCAAGTCCTCGAGCCAGGGCTTGAACTGGGAACCTTCTTGCTGTGACTCAAGAGCACTAACCACTGCACCACCGTGCAGCCCTGACAGTTTACACAGCTTATTTATTCAGTTTATTTGGACTATTTATCTGTATGCACCAATACTGATGTTAACCAGCTACCAGGACACTAAGTGCAATAAGAAAATGAAAATGAACAACGTGTGCAATAATAAAAAGGTTGGGACACTACAATAACTTGTGGTCAAGATTACATCATACCTCTGTATGCAATTCATTGAATTTTTTTACTCTTTTCAATTTATAGTATACATTCTTTTCTCACTAATATTTATGATCCTTGTTCAGGTTTTGCTGCTTTGTTGTACTCTGCAACTTACTCTGACTAGAGCTGCCAAATAAAAATTCCAATGTTCTTGTTTTGAACCTCTTAACACACGAGCGCATTCCAGAATCACAACGAGGTTCATCAAGAAGAGCACGGCGCAATCTGTCTCCATCTGTCAAGGTAAGACTTTATATCTGTACTGCTTCTTTATAAAAAGTATCACTTTAAATTTATTTTTGTAAGTGGCTGATTCGACAGTCGATGAAGTATTTATTTCGACTGGTTTTTGATGACGTTTCCTGTTTGAAAACGTGTAGGTTATTTTTCATGAATGGTGCAGAACGTGTGTTATAGGTAAATAAAACTGTTATGTAATGTCATAAACAAAGTTGTTGCTGATATCATTTTTTATATCTGCACAAACTAAATTGTTTAGAACTTTACTTTTACTCACTTACTAGCTTGCTAGCTCTGACACTAGCTAGCACCGAGTGCATGTGCTCAAGATGGCGATGTGGTTTCCACTGTTGTTTTTGGCTTGCCCTGAAGAAAGTGTTTTAATTAAACGGTTATGCTGCGTATTGCGTTTCAAATTCGCGTTGGACACCGCTTTTATGCTCGCGTGTCCTCAAATGTGAGCTTAAGCTTGACGCACTTGCCAGCTAATGTTTTTTAGGCTGGAGCCATGGAGCGGTGTCTGTTTCTCCGATTACTATGCAGGGAAGAAACGAATGATGCTGAGAAATCAGGTTTATTTGTTTTAAAAAGTGTCTGTACGTAATTTTCGAAATACGTACAGGCAGTGCTAAACTCTTTTCTTGGACGCACCGGCCCACAGGATTTAGGATTATAGTTATGGGTAGAGTTAAATCACCAAATGGTTCCCGAGTGCAGCTCCTCTAGCGGATGAATCAAATGCGGAGAACACATTCCACACCTGGTACCTGGAGCATCATCGTTCTTATGTCTTACTTATGTCTTCTAGTAGAGAACAAAAGCTTGTTGATGTTCATGAACTTGCAGATCCTGTCCCTCTGACCCAGTACATGATTGGTGGACAGCAGCTCATCACTCTCAAAAGATACATACACGCATGAGGTTGTCTGTTTCTGTTCTTAGTTTTCGGAAAAGTCTAAGTAATTGGTCTAAATACGTATTTTACAGTTGTGCCTTCATTATATTTTTAAGTGTGTTGCTTTTTAATCAAAACGTGTAATGTTCAGTACAAGTACACAATAAAAAGTTGGGTAAAGATAAAAATTTTACTCACTAATGTTTAGATCTGACATTTTACATGGAGTGATATTTGTCGTTAGACAAACTTTCAGATGTGCTCCTTATATTTTGCATGCATTTGCTACGGTTGTAAAATATGTGTATTATGAAGAAATGGCTTTCATAAAGTAAAAAACTGACTTTTTTTTTTTTTTTAGATTACTATGGCAGTGAGAAGACCAGCCAGGTTGACAGTTTTATTGAACCCCGATGACTGCTGAAAGCTTGTTTTCACTGATGGGATTCCAGAGACAATGGAGCAGCTCATGAACGAAGTGAAAAAAGTGTGTGGATTAGACATAAATTTCAGGCTCCAGTACCAAGATAAAGACTTCGGAGATGACAGCAAATGTTTTTGGGTTTTTTTTATTTGTGAAGATCACCGCAGAATTTAGAAGAATAACAACAATTCTACTTCAGACCAGACTCATGGCTTCCCTCGACTTTCACTTCCCAAAGCTCATATACATCGTGAGGAAGAATGGAGGATCTTGCAGAGAAACCATTCAAAGGACACTCAAGGCTCTTGACCAGGTAAAACTTTTCATCAGAAAAGCAATATTTTAAAAGGGTTTATTTGGTTTTGTAGTGGTGGACCCAGTGTGTAACTGTTCACATTACTGGTTTTCTAAAACATCTTGTATATTAGTTACACTGCTCAAATCAATGGGCTGCACTGTGGTGCAGTGGTTAGCGCTCTTGCCTCACAGCAACAAGGCTTCTGTTTCTAGTCCTGGACCTTTCTGTGTGGAGTTTGCATGTTCTCTCCGTGCGTGCGTGGGTGTCTCCTCCCACCGTCCAAAAACATGCTTCATAGGTTAATTGGTCACTCTAAATTGTCCCTAGGAGTGCATGTGCATGTGCATGGGTGTGTGATTGTGACCCCTGCGACAGACTGGCGACCTGTCCAGGGGTGTCCCCTGCCTTTGCCCATGTATAGCCAGGTTACGGTCCGGCAGCCCCGTGACCCCAAAAGGGACAAAACAGCATAGAAATTAAATGAATGCTCCAATTTGCATTGTGTTCAAAATTGAATTATAAAAATTTGTTCCCTCCTCTAGAGTTATGAGATCCATTTAAGAAGAAAGTGTCTCCTGAAGGCCTTGATTGTATACCTTGGGGAAGACCTGGAGAAACTCTTCAAGGAGTATCTGGTAAGTCAATCATACTCATGGTATCAGACTCAAACTTAAATATTATTGAGTGTTTGTGTTTGTTTTTTTCAGCCACATTTAACCACTTGAAAGTCTCACTCCAACTATAAGATTTGTTCTTTGTAAAATCGTTCCCAGTAGTCTTAATAATGACTGTGCAGTTTTTAGCCAACATCAAAAAGACATGCAGTCAATTTTTTAAAATCTATTTTATGCCCAGCAGCAGTAGCTCATTAGTAATACAATTCTGTTTTGTGGGCAGGACTGTTGACTCAGATCAACCTCTCCCCTTTGCTGAGAGCTCTGTTAGCATACTCACTACCAAGCTTATGGCCCCAAATTAGCATTGGCTGCACAAAAATAATGGCGAGCAATATTAGATCAATCAAGCCGTAGAGTTTTGAGCCAGAGGTCAAGTCAAACAAGAAAAATGAATTTGAAAGGGGTTGGAGGAGCAAAGTGAAGAAGAGTTTGGCACATTTTTTTTAGTAACTGTGTCATTAGCCTGAGCTTATTAAAGCATCGGGTTTTCTGATCCAACTTGATTTAAATTAAGAAAAACTCAGATACGCAGTTTTAATCACAACAGCAAAAAGAACATTTAAAAATAAACTGACAAATTTCATTGGAGTCTATCTTTAAGACCTTGGCTTATATTTGAGCTAACCTTCTAGTCTAAGGGCTCCAGTTAAGAGATGTACTTCAATGAAAATAATGTTTTTGGTGTTTTTAAGCAAGTTGTTGTAGCATATTTAGTAGGATGGAGGGCATGTATGAAACATTAGGGCTGTCAATGTTAATGCATTAATGCACGTGATTAATTTAAATAATAATAATAATAAATAATAATAAATCTAAAGTACAAATTTTAAACTAATCCAAAGAAAAATATTATGTTGAATCAAAGTAAAACAAAAGGCTGTGTTCATTGGAATTACTCATATTATTAATTTAAATGAAATAATTTTTTCATTGGTGTAGTTTAAAAAAATTGCTTAAATCAATTTAAACTTGATAGTTTAAATCAACTCAAAAATTTAATTTGATAAAACATAATAATTTTGCATGTAACAAATTACAGAACTTTTGTTAATTGATCCAATGTTTCACTTTTTTCAGTGCATGTACAAATGGCAATAAACTCTTTGATGTATTTTATCTTGATCTAGCACAGCATTACAGGAGGCCAAAGTTAGGGATTATCACACTTTTTTTTTTCATGTTCTCTAAATTCTTGGCAAGAAGAATTTGTAAAGTTTCCTTTACATAAAGAATTGGATACATGTCCTACGCCTTCCCCTTCACAGACTCAAAGGGTTTTCTCTCTGCTGGGACAGGGAAGTGGCACTTTGTTTTTCCAAGACTGATCTATTTTGGCTTGTGTCCTTCAAAAAAGAACCGTACTCCAGCAATGACAAAATTCAAATTTAGGCATTTTTTTTTTGTTACTAGAAAAGCAGAAAAAAATAACTTTTAAACATTATTCTGATCTTTCATGAAACTCGTCTTGGGTTTTTGTCCTTGACTTTCTGTTAACTGTATTTTCCACTTCTGTCAGACCAAAAGAATGCCCAAAATAGACACGTTTTTATGTGGTTACTGTAAACTAAGTATTGCTTTCTTCAGCTGCTCATTCCTATGTCCTGGGGTGATGGCTGGTGATCCTGATAGGAGTGGAGTGCACCAGAGCTTTAGTTTAGGCAATAATAGCACGTGTGATCATTATGCTGAGGGGTTAATGTCCTGAGCCTCTTCTCTGTGGACCGCTGTGATGGGGCTGCAGCTCGCCCTTCCCCTTGTGTGTTTGATGCAGTTTTCCAGACAAAGGCCAATTATCAAAGTCTGAGGGAAACATTACCACAGCACCATTCCTGCATGTTCTCTAAGTTTAACACCACCCCCATACTTTTGTTGCTTTTGTTTGTTTTGTTTCCTAAACATTCTCTGGAAAATGTCTGTGTCATGTCCAAGTCTGAAAACCAGCAACACTTCGGAATTTAGATTCTTGCTAATTTTAGCAGCCATTTCCTAACCAGAAACACCCTCTGAAAACTGAATCAGTCTGCTGTGGTCTTTCTGCTGCTTCTTCTCTGTCTGCATTTTAATAGGAGGGTGTTTTTTCTCCAGTGCCCCACTTTGTGCTTGATCGAAAACTGAGCTTTCAGTTGTTTCAAAATCTTGCTTGAAGAGGAAAGAAAAAGGAGAATAATCCCCTTCAACACTCAAAGATGGAAGGCATAGACATACAAGATGGCACAAGGAACTAAAGTGAGAACACAGACCACAGATGTTATCAGGGGTGACACCTGCAAAACAGTAAAAGACTTTCATGGCTTTTCAGGCGGCCGTGGTGCAGAGGTAGGGTGGTTGACCTCTTACTGGAAGACTACAGGTACAATTCCCACCTTGTCTGACCATGTGTTGCCCAAGTATCCTTGGGCAAAACATTGAACCCTACATTGTCTCTGGTGGCTATTGGTTGGTGCCAGTGTTTGACAGTGGAGGTGCCATCAGTTGTAGGCTATAATTCGCCGATTATGCCTAAGTACGTGTTCAAAAATCGGGGTCTGGAACAATTTTGATGTTTTCCACCAAAAGATTTATTCCTTACACCAAAATTTCTAATACAAGTGTTTTGGGTCTCCAGTTGTCCCTAGGAAAGCATCTAGCGGATGCCCTTCACCGTGCACGAATAATGGAGACACCCTCTCACCCTCTGACCCAGAGTTTTATACACAATATGCAAAAAGAAGGTTGGATCAAAATAAGAGGATGGATCTTCTCCCTGGAGATGTATTTTTCCACCGTTGACTTTTTCTCACTCTTTCGCAGGTGCATCAGCTCCTCATTAACTCCTTATCAGCTCTCCGTTCACTCCCGCCTGCACACATATTTGTTTCAAAGCAGCGTACTCCCTATGTGATCTAATCTTGTATGCTGAGAGAAACTATTCATTCACACAATCATAAAAATGTCTGCAAAGTTTAAACTATGAAAAACCCTCTTGTTTAAGGATACAATGTCTACAATAAATTAAATTTTCATATTGATTAATACTGAATTATTATGACACACACAAGAGTCTTTATTTAGACTTCATTTCTTCACAGTGTGTGTGAATAGGATTGTGATTGTAAAGTGCTTAAGATTTTACACCGGATGCCCTTCCTGACACAATTTTCTGTATTTTTCTGGGCTTGGACCAGCACAATGAGACCCTGGTTTGGGCCCCCTCATGGCTACATTTTTGCGTCTCTTCAACTCAGTATGTTCATAATGCATGTATTTGGCCAGAATTTGTCATGGACGGTTTGACGCTGATGTCAGACCTACTTACTCCGACTCTGTGAACTCTATGGAAGGCGATCTTCTGCACCTCTTCCATCTTGTGTGTTCAGCTGGACTTCCATGAAGGATTTCACTGTGGCCTCTCGGTCCTCTCCTGCCTCCTCTTGAATTCCTGAGATGACCAGGTTGTTCTGCATGCCCTGAGATTAAAGATCCAAGACGGTTTTCTTGATGATTCTGTTCTCCTCAGAGAGACAAGTGGTGTACCTGCTTAGGGTCTGGACCATCCCTCTAAAGGCCTAGTTCTGTGCTGTGAGCTCCCTCACCTGCTGCTGGCTGAACTGCAGTGGTCAATGTCCTGTGCAGACCACTCTTGCAGGCCTTGAAACTGTTCATGAAGGATCTCCAGGAGGTTCAAATGGGCATCAAGGCTGGATAGTTTTTTATCTATTAAATCCAGGACATCACTAAAGCTTCTGCCCCTGGGGGAATCTATCAGGATGCATTTGGCAGAAGGGCTGGTGGTGTTAGTCTTCCTCATAATGATTGTACTAATGCAATATTGAATTTAATTCTTCAGGTCCTCCAGGCTGTTAATCAGTTATTAATCTTTCACAGGTTTTGCTAGTTTGTTGGATTTTATTTAATCTGGCTGTGAAATGAAATAGGACAGAAATGTTTTTTTTTTAACTACGCCAAGTAGAATCACCACACTTGTCTCATCAAGTCTTGTGATACTACAGAATCCCAGTACTCATCAATGTCTTTATTTATGACATGAGTTTGAAATATCTATATGATTCATTGTTTTATTGTCTACAATTAAGGCTTGAAATATGCCAATTTTTGCTCACAACCCCAACCGCCAAGATGGCGCCTTTGTTTGACTTTGCTGGTCCTGGCAGGAGTCTATCACAGAAATTTATGGTTCTGTTTCTTTCTGGGGTTTTAGTTTTATCTTGTGCTAATGTTTTAGCTGCTATAGCTTATGACTGTCTTACACAGCTGTCTATATGTTTTTTGACAATTGGCAACGGTACCTCTTCTCCCTGCGCTGGCGTTCTCCGTTTCCTGCTTATGGGGTCTCCAGCCGGTGTCCTGATTGAAGACCTACTGGGGCTACTGAGACCGAGGTGGAAGAGGAGAGGGAAAAGAGCCAGTGTCCAAGTAAAGACTGCTTTTGATGCGTGAAGTATCCGGTAGACATCGTTGAGTGTTGCTGACCAGCTTTGTTCGGATGACTTCCTTCGACCCAGAGGTCTTTCTGCGAGTCCTTGCTCAGACAAGCAGGGTCTGGATTCCGGAGTCTGTGCGACTTGAAGACTGCTTATCCAAACTCTTCTTCTGCCTGGTTGTCTCTCCCTGTAATTTCTGAAGTATTGGGTGGCCCCAGATCTAACCCTCAGCTCCTGCGCCCGCTGATGCAGGTTGCTGACAACAGGAGTCGGGCTCCCGCGCCCCTGAGCATGGCGCTCTTCAATGCTCGGCTGCCAAAATGTTTTTGTTAAATGAGCTAATAGACTCCAGGAACTTGGATTTCATTCTTCTGACTGAAACTTAGCAGTAGGAGTGGGGGGGCAGTCGCCTTGGTCTTTTGGAGTCGTGTCCTGTCCATCTCCTAACCTTAACCATAACCCTCTGTGAGTGTCATTTTTTGAGCTACAGCTGATGAAAGTCTGGGACAAAATACTTCTATACTGAGCTTTTGCCTATCGTCCACCTGGACCATGTTTTTAAAGGAGTTTAGCGACATTTTATCTTCCACCATGAAGCTGTCTAACATGATCATAGTAGGTGATTTGAACATGCATATTAATGATGACACTGACCTTTTGGGAGAGGTTTGTCATCAATTCTTTTTTTTAATTATGGCTTGCAGCAGTCACTGACTGCATGGACCATATTGTTTTTGCTGATAGGAAAAATTTCAGCGCCTTTGAGTGAAAATTTAGCCCCGCCACATGCTAAAAGGTCATCCAAATTTGCAAACTTAGAGCTTGTCAGAAAGTAATTTTGAGCATGTGTGTGCCTGTGTGAAGAGAAGGCTGCCCTAAGCCTCACCGCTCGCTCTGAGCACCAGAAAGCCCTGACCTCAGCCCCAAGTACAGACAGACAAAGAGTGGCGGGGCACAGGCATCCTGCCCCCCAAGTCATGACGTTAGCTATGGGAGTTCAGAGAGACTGAGTTCTTTCAAAGTAACTTAAACTATTGCCGTACATTTTTTCCAAGCTGATATGATCAAACAGCAGATTCCTGTATTGACTTACATTAATATTTTTTTGCTAAACAAAGAGTTATGAAAGTCACAGATGCTAATCTTCCCTCTGTATCAATGGTACTCATGTCACCAAGCACACAATGCGACGTTGAAGCTGTGATTGGAACATTAAGCCAGGAAGATATACAATGCATCTGGAAAGTATTCCCAGCGTCTCATTTCTCCCACATTTTATGATGTCACAGCCTTATTTTAAAATTGATTAAATCAGTTTTCTTTCTGAAAAATTCTTTGAAAAACATCCCATATTATAATGTTGTAAAAGTTATTTTGAAATTGTTGCAAATGTATTCAAAATACAAACCAGAAAAATGACATGTACAGAATACAGTGTGTATGTATACAGTATGTGTACAGAATGTATTGTATCAGATTACTTATCTTTCTCAGTATGTATCTGAAAATATTTTTTAACTTCTACTTGAGCATCTGGAAGAACACTTCTGTTATTCCTACCGTTTGCTTTTGTCCCGTAATGTTGTACACCTTTCTTTTCATGCAAGTTTCCAGCAAAACTGTGTGCAGTGAAGAGAAAACACAGAAGAATTTTGTATTACATATTTGTTATACAACCCTAAAGCTGCAAGGAACGGCCACATTGTGTTTGCCTGCTAGATGGCTGTAAGCAGTTGGGTTGAATTTCGACCTATAGACAGGGGGGTGTGAGCTCAGTATTGATAAGAACTGAATAGAAAGTACATTTCAACCATTTGTAGGACTTTGTGTTAATTTTTAAACTTCAAACTAAAAGAGAACCAATACTTAAAATAATTATGTGCAAATGTTTATCATTGTTCTGGGGCAAAGAAGTCTTGAATTAGCACAAATATTTACAATGGACTATGCACGGAGCTGTGATGTATTTGTGATTTAAAATAAGCCTGCTCTTTTATTTTTTTTGATGTGGCTAATTGTATGCATCGACTTAGAAAATCTCTGTGTACTGTTGCTAGTATTGTCTAATTTTTGTTATTTCGTACATGGCCAATGTTATTTGCACCTATTTTTGTGCGACCAGCATAGGTAGTGATGGAAATTCTCATTGACCACATGAAATCGTGCAGCAAAGACGCACATTGCTGCTTTGCCTGCACTATTTTAAGTGCATCCAACGCTGGATTTTGTTGTTGGTCCCACGTATTTAAAAATATGCTTAAAGTCAAAGTCCTGTTAGCTTTCACACACCTAGGTGTGTGAAACGTGTTCTCCGTTTCCCCTGGCAGTGCGGGGAGGTGCAGAAATCCAAAAAGGCAAAGTTTACCTTACCTTAAACACCAAACACCCAGAACTCACAAAACGCTACCATGTTCTGTATGATCACATGACTTCTGGAGATGAAACGTAGCGATGTTAGAACATTTAAAACCCGTTCAACAGAACTTTAAACTTTGAAGGGACTTTCATACTGCTGGTTCTACTCCCAGCTAAGGAGGAGCCTCTGCCTTCATAGAGCGGCAGCAGCTTGCTCAAACCGTCACCTCACCTGTCAAACTGCTTTACCTGGCACTGAAAATGACATTGACAGAAATGCAGAAACGCTCTGTTGTGGAGGAATGAAAACACAACTAACAGGTCATAAAGATAAAGACGGAGGTCATTAGATATGTATTTAATGCTAGTTAGCATTAGCCTTAATGAAAGTGACTATTCTCACTTATTTTTTTCATTCAGGGCTTCTTTTTTTTTGGCCACATGGACCTGGAGGAAAGGTAGGATTATGGTTACGGTTAATATGCCAAATAGATCCCGAGTTGTGTCTGCCGATCACTGCGCTCCATGCTCTGGATGAGTGAATGGCACTTTAACATTGATTACGTACAACCAGGAAGAACATTTAACTTTGGAAGGACTTAAAATACGTTAGGCAATCCAGCAATCTGCGTACTGGCTTCATGTATTATGTGTCACCAACATGAAATTCCATCAGTTTCTGAGCTGGTTTTATGTAAATACTTTCAAATAACATCAGTCTTATCAAATTACCTTCAAAGTTTGCTATGCAGGATGACACAAAAATTTTAAATCTTTTTTTTCTTTTATTTTGAGGTGTTTTGATCGAAAGATAAACAATGCACTTAACATCCTTTATAGTGACTGAGTAGCTCTAAAAGACATCTTTTTAACTCCAAATACTCCGCTATTTCCATGCAAACAAGATAATCAGAAATGATTGAGCAGTCAAGGGTCGAATGCAGAAGAAGGTCGTGCATAGAGTCCATTTAACCTACTGTTGACATTATACATGAAATATGTAAAACCAGGACTAGTTAATGGTTTTAACTGAGATGCTTTCACCAACAGTGGGTGTTTTCTCATCGTGATGGGCTGAACCCACCACTTAGATATTATTAGCACAAAGTCATGCTACCACTAAGTCCCAGCTGCTGGCTTTGTTTGTCAAGCACATTCTTTCCGTCTTGCTTTGCTCTCATCAGAATATGAGGTAATGCTCCACTTTTTTGTTTTAAATCCATCTTCTTCAATTCCAAATTAAATAAACAGCTAGTTCTGTATCAGCTGGAACTTTCATTTCCTTTTTGCGATGAAAACAGGTCCTGAATATCAAGTAAATAAAAGAAACAGAGAAATGAAGGTATGGAGGAAAGAAATAGTGGAGAGTGGAGTTAATCTTGGATTGTGTGTCTGGAATGATTCCTGATGTAACCTTCCCCTGCTGTTCATTCTCTGCCTCACTTCATGACTTTATCTGAAGAGTTTTGTTTTCACAGCCTTTCAGTCAAATGTGAGTTTTCTATCAACATTCATAGTGTTATTTTATCTTCAATGTTTTTTTTTTCTCATTTCATCCTGTTTTTATGGTCCTGTGCTGTTAAACACGTTGTGAAAGAGAAAAGTCCTTTATGAATAAGCTCTTTCTCTTTTCCTATCTTCACCTCCAGCCTCTCACTGCCAAGAAATGTTCCAACCGCAAACTTTCCTCTGTCTCTTCTGTGCGACTTGTAATAAAAATAGAACACTGTTCCCTTTTTCCAGTGAGGTGTGACACATGTGCCACCTCCCAAACATGCAGGAGGCTATGCCACATATAAGTGCAGTGTAAGAGCAGCTGCAAGAGAGTGTGACCATTAATACAAATAGAACAAACAAGGAGAACCAGAAAGAGAGGCCCTTTGGATAAATTTGTGTCTCCAGAAAAAGACTTGTTTTTTTTTTCACTTTCCTCCTCTGCCTCACCCATCCATGAGTGTGACCAACTCCTCAGCTTATCGATCGGAGCATAGTTTCCACCAGACATCTTCCTCCAGCTCATCCTCTGGTAAACCATACATGGAGAACAGCCGTGGAATGTTTCCTGAGGGCTTTGGCTCCTTTCTTAGACCTGGAAATGACACTTTGGATTTTTCAGGTAAGTACAGTGTTTATATTTGAGGTAACCTTTGAACAAAAAGTTAAATCAAAGGGTTTTCATTAGAATGTTTATGAGAAAACTCTGGCTTAAAAGTGTACTGAATTATTTTGCTGCTTTGATTTTACTACAGCAAAATTTTGTGATAAACAACAGAAAAGATCTGGAACCTTAAACAAGAATACACTCAGATCTTTAGATTAAAAATTTGACACATTTTATAGCATAGGCATGCTGGTTACCCAAAGAAAAGACTGTATCAGAAATATCTGACATTGAGACATTTCAAAAGACAGTATCTTGCTGCTCTGGCTCATTCGGGTGGCGCAGTCTCACCTCACCTTGGGTTATGCTGAGTTGGGAGAGCTTCACAGTAAGAGCATTTGATGCCATTTCTCACTCCATCCTTCTTCAAATACTCTCTTGTCATGGTCTCACTTCCAACCCCTGTCAATGGTTTCAATTCTGCTTCTCAGGCCACACTCAGTTGATCCAACTCAAATCCTTCAAATCTCAGCCCTCAACTGTTCCCTTTGGTGTTCCACAAGGTTCTGTCCTTGGTTCACTTCTTTTCATCACTTACCTCTTACCTCTTTGCAATATTTTCCGTAAATTCAATATTAGTTTTCATTGTTTTGCGGACGACACCCAGCTCTATTTGTTCAGTAAGCCCAACTCCTCTCTTCTGCCACCATCCCTCTCCTCTTGTATATCTGAAATAAAAGACAGGTTTACTCTAAACTTCCTCAAATGCAACCGTAGGCTCCAAATCCACTCTCTCTAAAATTCCAAGTCTAACTCTTCCCATTGATTCAACCTTGGTTTCCCCATCCCCTCAGGTAAAGAGTCTGAGTGTCATACTCGACAGTTCACTATCCTGTCATTCTCATGCCAACAAAATTACTCGGTCTGCCTTCTTTCATCTATGTAACAATAATCACTTGCGCCTTTTCCTCACTATTCATTTCGCTTCTATCCTAGTTAACAGTCTGTTCATTTCTTATCTTGACTATTGCAATTAACTTTTCTCTGGTCTACCGAACAAAACTCTCAATAAACTCTAGCTGGTCCAGAACTCAGCTGCTCGTATAGTTTCCAGAACACCATCCTTTTACCATATTACCCCGTCCTCCAGCAACTACACTGGTTCCAAATCAGTTTCAGAATCCAGTTCAAACTCCTTGTTCTCACCTTTAAATCCCTTCATAACCTGGCTCCTTCCTACCTCGCCGATCTCCTTCATATCTACACCCTTTTTTTCTATGTTTACCTTTATGTGTCTTGCTTTTATGTGTATTTATTCTTCTTATTTTTGCTATTTAATGCTATTTTATTGTAGTGTCCTTGGGTGGTTTGAAAGGCGCTTCAAATAAAATTGGTTATTATTATTTTTTTAAAGAGTGTGTTGGGAAGAGCAGTGGTTTTACAAAGAATCAGCTCCAGGATTATTGCTGCTAAAATTGTAATCCAGGGAATGTATGGGCATGCTGGACTGCCTGCCAACTGTGTAAATTCATGCACTGAGTAGCTGGGATGATGCCTGTATGAGGAATGAGCAGATGGACACAGTCAGGTCCTGACAGAATTAATCTAACCTTTAAACAAGCATCCATGATCCAAACAAATGAATCTTTCTATGAACTTTGAACTCTGAAAATTTACAGACAAAACAAGTCTGATATTTTCTGCCTTTCATGGTCTGTTTGCATTTTGTGTATGAAAGAATGTTCAATTTGTTTAACCCTTTAAAGCCGAACGTTTCATATTTGATACAAGAGTCTGTCAGCCCTCCGCAAGAGCAATGGAATGGAAATACAAATTTCTTGTATTTCTTTTTTTTTTTTTTTTGCTCTTAGAATTTTTGTTATCTCAGGAAAAAATATATATTGAGCTGTGTGACCTGATGTATCAGATATGATACAAATTTAAATGTATATGCTTGTTTTTTCCGAGGGACCTTTAAAGACTCAAAATCCCAAAATTTTAATTTTCTGCAAATTATTTAATTGTTCAGGCTTTACAGGGTTAATTAAAATGTAGTTTTTTATGCTCTCTGTAAACAAGTCTGAATAGCATTGTTTCAGCCTTTTCACAGCTGCACTGAAAGTAAAGCTCTGACAAATCTTGCTCTTGAGAACACTTAGCTTTCTTCTTTCCATCATGTTCAACAATTCTCTAGTTTTCCTGTCAAAGTTCCAACATTTAAAGTTCCTACTCTAACTACTCCTACATTCCTTCTTGTCTCTTTCTCTCTCTTCATTCAGACACACCTTCCTACTTGTTTTCCTTCACCAGCAATAGTCCAATTTCAACAGTTTTAGTTGTTAAACCATGCCAAAACCAATCCAGTATGAATGTTCTGTTTGTGATTGAGTTGGCTTTGATTTTAAAAATGGATGTCCTCCCTGATCAACCCTGTGTTTTAACCTGGACTTGGGACACAACAGTATTGGAGGGTGCCCTCTGCAGTTGATTTTTTTTTGACCGATGACTGATTATTTTTGTGTGCGATTTTTTTTTTTAATCATGACCTGTAATTAATCAATCTAATTAATGTATTCTTAACTTAAAGTCCAAAATACAACCAAAAACTATCTTTATGAAGTTCTTGTTATCGTAATAGACTTCCAGCCTTTGCTTTTACTCCACCAAAAGGAATGCTTTTCAATCTCTAGCAATTAAGAAAAAAATAAATAAACAAAACATGAGACAAAGAGTCTCTAATTTATCACATCAAAAAAACTGTAAGAAAACTTTAATGACCAAGCCAAAAAATATATACCTCACACTTCCTATTACCATAATACATGCTGACCTTATTCGACAATTTATCACAACAGCAAGAAAAGTTGTGAGGAATTTCATGGTTTACCGAAACCTGTTTGTTGAATTTGATCCTTTAGAACAGTGGTCCCCAAAATTTCTGTGGCTGCAGAGCTGTCAACCAAGGAAGACTTTCTCCGTCTTGTCTGTCTGTATCTGGAAGTCCCACAGGATCTTTGCTCTCTCATTCTGTACCACTCTCTGAGGTGTTTCCCATTTTGACTTTGGGGTTTCCAGTCCATATTCTGCACACATGTCCCTGTTTACTATTCCAGCCACTTGGTTGTGGCGTTCCATGTTTGCTTTCCCGGCCGGCATCTTACACCCTGCCGCTCTGTGCTGGATTATTTCAGGCGCCTCTTTACACAGCCTACACCTTGGGTCTTGTCTGGTGTGGTAGATCTGAGCCTCTATCACTCTGGTGTTCAGAGATTGTTCCTGAGCTGCCAGGATGAACCCTTCTGTGCTGTCCTGTAGGCCAGCCCTTTCTAGCCATTGGTAGGACTTCTTGATATCAGCCACTTCAGTTATGGTTTTGTGGTACATCCTTTGCTGGGGCTTGTCCTCCCATGAGGATCTGTCCTCAATCATCCTCAGCTGTCCATTGCCTGAGACATTCACTGAACACACTGTCAGTTGGGGCCTTGAGCTTGACGTATTTATGCATCTTGAATGTTTCATCCTGGATTGTGGCTTCCCCTCACTAGTCCTCGGCCTCCTTTCTTGCGACTAGCATACAGTCTCAGGTGCTGGATTTGGGTTGAACCCTCCATCTATGGTAAGGAGCTTTTCTTAACTCCTTAACTTCCGTGGTCTGTATCTTTTCCTTCGCCCATCTGATTATTCCTGCAAAGTATCTGAATACTTTCCGTACCCACTGTAACTGTTTATTCCCCAGCTCTATTGAGCTTGCTTCTCACGACTTGCTGTACTCGTTGGAGGTATGCAGCTGTCGTGGCTTTCCTTGTTGTCTGCTCCTGGTTGCCATTTGCCTGTGGAATTCCAAGGTACTTGTAACTGTCCTCAATATATGCTACTGTTCCTTCTGGGAGGGAGACCCCTTCAGTGTGGACTACCTTGCCTCTCTTTGTCATCATTTCATGAGAATCCCAAATGTTTCAGATGCCCCAAATTGGAGGAGTGGCTACAACAGATCAGTCAGTCCAGAAAAGATAACAACTGATCCTTAAGAGGTAGTGCGAGGCTTTTTTGTTTTATGTGGCATCAGTTGCGTCATTGAGATGTCCAGAATGAAGCCTGCCTTCATTCCCCTAAAGGCAACTGCGATTACTTGGTTACAGAAAATGAATACTTTAACGCAAAAACACGAGAGGAACATTTTTGATCATAAAAGATCTTTCAATCTAAACCAACTTCACCATACTGGTAGCAGCTTATTATGTGCCATAAACATATATATACAAAATCAAGTACAAGCGTGTGGAGAAGGTTGCCAATGATGTGACAGTCAATAAAAGAAGAAACAGATGATTCTTTTTCTTTTTGCCTAACATGCTTCTTTTGCGGTTTTTCAGGTGGACCTGGAAACATCAAAACGTTTGGGGACACATACCAGTTTACAGTTGATGTGCGAGACTTCTCTCCTGAAGATGTTATTGTTACTACATCCAACAACCAGATAGAAGTTCACGCAGAGAAGGTAAGCACTGCGGAGCATTTAGTTTGAAAGAGTGGTTGTGATTGTTCATTTACAGTATACCAAGTCTTTATTAACCATCTGTGCTTTGTAGTTGGCCCAGGATGGCTCAGTAATGAACACGTTCACACATAAGTGCCAACTACCAGAGGATGTGGACCCCACCACTGTGACATCATCGTTGAGCTCTGAAGGGACCTTGACAATCTGTGCACAGAGGAACCAAGTCAAGCACGACATTGCACAAACGTTCCGCACTGAGATCAAAATCTAGAGACACAATTCCTTGAAACAAACTAATCACATAAATGTTTTTGTTTCTAGTATTTGTATTATCGAATATTTGTTTTTAACCTCTTCTCTGTGAAATGTTCCACATGGTAAATGGCTAATACTTGTATAGCGCTTTTCTACCTTCCTTAAAGACAAAAAATGCTTTACACTCACAACTGTACAGTTCACATCCACCTGACAACAACAATGCCTTTTGTTGCTCATTTGGGTCGTCAGTTTCTTTGCAGATACTCACTCTGATAAAAAAATTATTAGCAAACTACACTCACCAGCCACTTTGTTAGGTCCATCTTGCTAGTACCGGGTTGGACCCCCTTTTGCCTTCAGAACCACCTTAATCATTGGTGGCAGAGATTCAACAAGGTTTTGGACACATTCCTCAGAGTTTGGTCCAAATTGACATGACACCATCACACAGTAACTAAAGAATTATTGGCTGCACATCCATGATGCCAATCTTTTGTTCCACCACATCCCAAAGGTGTTCTGTTGGGTTGAGATCTGGTGACTGTGGAGGTCATTAGAGTCCAATGAACTCATTGTCGTGTTGAAACCAGTCTGATATGATTCCAGCTTTATGACATGGAACCTTATCCTGCTGGAAGCAGCATCAGAAGATGGTACAGTGTGGTCTTAGAGGGATATGATACACATGACAGCAACAATACTCAGATAAGCTGGGGCATTGGAACCATCAACTGTTACTAAGAGGCCCAAAGTGTGTCAAGAAAATATCCCCCACACATTACACCACCACCACCAGTTGATACAAGGCAGGATGGATCCATGCTTTCATATTGATGATGCCACATTCTGACCCTACAGCAGAATTGAGACTCATCAGACCAGACAACATTTTTCCATCTTCTGTTGTCCAGTTCTGGTGATCCTGTTTGAATTGTAGCCTCAGTTTCCTGTTCTTATCAGACAAGAGTGGTACCCTGTGTGTTCGTCTGCTGCTGTAGTCCATCTGCATCAAGGTTGGACGTGTTGTGCATTCAGAGATGCTCTTCTGAACACCTCGGTAGTAATCAGTGGTTATTTGAGTTACAGTTGCATTTCTATCAGCTCAGACCAGCCACCTTTACACAATAATGGATGTTTGTGTGCGTACAGATTCTTCTGATGTAAGACGTTCATTTGTTGAACAGCTAGGGTGCAGGACAGGCAAGTGGGATCAGGGTTCAACTCATAGGGGTTGCAGTGAGCAATTAATATGATCTAGTGTGGGTCCTTAGGCAAGACCAAAGTGACCATTGAGTGTATGTGAATAAAACAGAAATGATATATTTTTGGTTTTTAATGCAGTGTTGAATCTTATTTCTCACTAAAAACATATTTACAGGTTTTAGATAACATGGATTTATAGTATTTCATTACTTATGTGTCATGAACCCTCATAGAGAATAAACTGTCAAATAAAATTTTTAATTGAAGTTGATTTAATTGTAAAAATGCTTGCCAAATGCTAATGGTATTGGGTGTACAACTTCAGTGCACAGATTGAAAAAGCTTAGTGCTAATCAGCTGACCAGTGGCATTAGGCAGAGGTGCAAGGTGACAGGAGCTAAGGGATGTACGACGGTGCAAAATTGTTGAAAGATTTAAAAGCAAATTAATTAATACCAAAGGGAACTCTAAGAGGCACATGAAGCCAGCGAAGAAAAAATAGAATTGTGGTTATTTTGTCCATCTTTCATGGTCCTACCAGAATACAAGCAGGAGCTTTGTTGACCAGTTAATGGCACAAGAGGGTAAACTAGCTTACTCCAAAATAAAGAGTGTTACAGTAATCCTGCCAAACTTTGATTTAAAAGAATTGTACATAGATAAAGTTTAAAAAATTTGTCGACATAACTTTGTCCTAAATGGTAAATGTTACGAATTCATAAGGGGGAAAGTTGTGTTATAAAGCTTGCTCTGGAGGAGACCCAGCATGCTGGGTAATGCGTGTGCGTTTGACCTGTCATCCTGCATTCATATGATGTAGAAACTGATTGTTAATAAAGTTGAATCAAACTTACCTATCATGCCTCGTCTGCTTATTGGAACACTAACCAAGACTACAGACCTCATGTGCCTTGATTGACACCATTGTGTTTGAAAATTTTGTTTTTTACAACCAAACTATGACTGGCACAGAATTAACATTTAAATGAAGGAATCTGATTTTATAGTTAGTTGGTTATCTATTTTGGAAATTTTTTATTAGAATGATTATGAAATAAGTGAATTGATGGTGGAGGAAGATTGTTTATTAGACAATAATTGAAGTTTCTTTAAATGTAATTCTCAAAAAAAAAAAAAAAAAAAACACCTGGGGGGAAAACCACTGGATCTTTGTTAAACCACAACCGAACTGGTCCAAGGTTCTGGTTGAAAACAACATGAAAGACTTTGAGATATACACATACTTCACAAACTTTGCCTTCAGCAAAACACTACAGGTCAAGCAGAGTGAGGACAAAAAGACTTCACAACAGCTTTTATCCAACTGCAATAAACTTGTTCAACATGTCTATAGGACGGAGTAAACCTGAGCCTCTTCCTGTAAACTGTGACACAGTGGATGTTTTCTTCATATTTTTATTATTTTTCGTGGGTTTTAGCTATTTTAACACATACTAAGTATTCCTTTTTTATTTTAGCAAAAAATTATTTAATTTCTTGATTTTATTTACCAGATAAGCACTTTTTATGTATTTTTATGTACTATTTATTATTTTAGTGGTAAGTTTTTACCATGGGTTGTTTTAAAGTTTTTAGGATAACTCAATTTTGTTCAGCATGTTTTTGGCCCCACTCATAACAAAGGACACACTCTCGACCTTGTCTTTTCTTCAGGTCTTGATATTAGGGATTTTTATGTAAAGGACAGTCATGTGAGTGATCACTGCTGGATCTCTTTTAATGTATCATTTTCTGCTTTATCTCAACCCACTACTCTTGTGACTCAGCGACGTGTTTTAAGTCCTAATGTGTCAGATAGATTCATGGATTTGTTTGATTCTGATTCTTTTACTCATTTTAATGATGCTGACTCTTTTATGGAATCTTTTAACAGTCACTGTGTCTCTAATTTAAATATAGTTGCTCCCATTAGAGAGAGGAGAGTCTCCCCAAATAAGGCCTTTCCTTGGGTAAATGAGGATATCCGCAGCTCCAGAAGACTGTCGTAAAGTTGAGTGTTTATGGAAATCAACCAAACTGGAAGTACATAGACTCCATCTGAAAGAACGGATTTTTGCTTTAACTGAGAGGACAAAACAGGCCAGATTAGCTTTCTTACATAATTCTTATTCCAACAAATAAACGAAATCCAAAATTTATTTTCAATACAGTGAACACACTTGTTTCTCCTCCTACCTCTCAATTCCCCAAACAGTCTCAAGCTGATGGTAGCACATTTTTGCAGGGTTTTCTGACAAAGGTCCTGGATGTTGGAGCAAACATCCCTCCTTTAGTCAGTGTTCCAGCCTCCCAGGGCTCTCAGTATCCACCATCAAGCATTGGTGTGACTATTGTCAAACTTATCAATCTCTCACTGGAGTCAGGTTCTGTGCCTTCTTTTTCAAAGCATGTCCTCATCACTCCAACCTTAAAAAAGCCTTACCTTGATCACTCTGATCCAAAACATTTCAGACCCATCTCAAAGCTCCCTTTTATCTCAAAAATTTTGGAGAAAGTAGTTGTGGAGCAACTAGATTTTTACTTGGAACAACGAAATATCTTAGATATTTTCCAGTCAGGTTTTAAGAAGAACCATTCCACAGAAACAACTCTATTAAAGGTCTCTAATGATGTATCATGGCATCAGATTCTGGCCAGTTCTCTGCCTTGGTGCTTCTGGACCTGAAATCTGCATTTGACACTGTTGATCACAACATTATGATTGCGCATCTTCAAGGTGATTATGGTCTGTCTTGGTCTGTTTTAGATTGGTTTGTCTCATATCTCAGTGGAAGAACGTTTAACATCAGTGTAGGTTCAATAACCTCTGAAATGGAAAAGGTTTCTTGTGGTGTTCCTCAGGGTTCAGTTCTAGGCCCTATTTTATTCACTCAATGCATGATCCCTCTTGGCAAACTAATTAGTAAATTTAGCCACATTTGTTACCATCTGTATGCAGATGACATTCAAATCTGTTACTCCTTCCCTGAAACAGATTTTAACATCTTGACCAATTTACTGGACTGTTTATCTGATATAAGTCATGTTTTTTTTGTTTTTTTTATTGTCCTGTCCAACAGCTGAGCAAACATATGAGTTGAGAGCCTCTTGTATTAGACAGATTTTACTCTTACAATCGGGGGTGATAAATCATAGGGAACACAAAATGTATATTAGTATAAGCCCCTCTTGTACTTTAAACTAAATTTTATTCATATTAATTTTGTTTGTGTTCTTTTTGTTGGACTGAACGGAAAAAGAAAGGGGGAAAAAGAGAGAGAGTTGTCAGGGTAGGGGGTGGGGGGCAAAAGAAAAGGGAAAAGGGTGGATTATAGAAGTTAAAGGATGACTACAGGGAGGGGAGGGTAGAGTCGTAAAACTACAGGCAACAAAATGCTGGAAGCTTATACCCATTACAATCGTGAGTGTTGGTTTAAAATGGGCGGGGCCTGTCCACACACTCAGTTGTTACAAACATACCTGCCGGCTCCAAGAGTGTTCACAAACTTGTCCACATCCAGTTCACACGCACACTTGTGCATACCAACACATGTAAAGCATTACATTCTGTCACATAAACTATTTGATGGTCCTAAGGTGAGCCGACGCCTGTGCTCAGGTGAAAGTTTATGTTAAGCTAAAGTGGATGATTGTTAAAAAATAAATTAAAAAAGAGGGAGAACTCCCAGACATCCCCACACCAAGACCCCTGCCGAGGCAGCAGCAGCAACTAGGGCCCACCCCTGCACCCATACTGTGGGGCCAACAGAGGAGATCCACCCGCCCGGCCAAACACCCAGACCAGGGCCCGCAGCACCGCCACACGGGCCCCCAACAAGCGAGAGTAGTGAGGTACAGAAGCACAGAGTGCAAGCCCCAGCCCAGCCAGAAGAGCAGCCCTCCCACTGTGCCAGGGGGCCCAGCGCGGGGCCCCTACCCCCGAGGGCACCACCACCCCAGACGAGCCAGGAGTTCTGAGCATTCCCCCACACCAGCCCCGGGTACAAGCCGGGGCCCCCCAAGGGAGACCTGCTCCAAAGCTCCAGGCAGCCACGGAGATCCACAAGAAAGCACGACAGGGGTCAGCTACCCCCACCTAGAGGAGGCATGACCAAGAGAAGTGGGGGTCCCCGAAGGTGTAGAATAAGATAAATACATAGCCTGGCCAGGCTCTCCTATTGTTGTAATTTAGAAGGGGCCCGACACCCGAGGGCAAGGACCAGAACCCACACCACAAGGACACAGACACCCTCCAGGCTCAAATGGAATATGATACCCCGCTCATGGACTTGCCAGAGAACTAAGGGATCCCTCTCCCTGCGTGAGGAGGGGGCCGCCGGGCCCAGGAGGCCGACACCCAAGAGACAAGGTCGCCGCTGCTGAAGGCCCTGTTCCTTCCGCCAGGAATGGGGTAGGGGACAGAAGATCAGTAGTCCCACCTTCCTTGTGTAATGTATTTGTGTGTGTGTTGAAGGGTGTTTCTTGTGGTTGAAGGGTGTGTGTAATATAGGGTGCAGTTAAAATTGGCGAGCAGGGCACTGAGGACATCTCCTGATTGCTTACAGGGATGTCCAATCACCCTCTCACCAAGGAGCCCTAAATGTCTACGGTGCAGTTAAAATTGGAGGGTAGAGCACCAGGAGGACATCTCCTGCTTGCTGGCAGTGATGTCCTAGCACCCCCCACCAAGGGTCCTACGTGTCAAAGGTGTACTTAAAACCTAGAGAAGGGGGCGAAACTGTGCGGAGACCATGGGAGGGGGGACCACCGCCAAGTGGCTCGGCCTCTCAAGGTATTCTGAAAGCACCCCCCCCTTCTTAAACCCAATAAGTGGTTGTATGAGGAAGGAGGGGAGGTCGGGGACAGCCAACAAACTGACTCCAATGGTAAAACAACCCCCCCCCCCCACACACACACACACACACTCCCCCACCCCAGCATTGGGCCCAAGTCTCCCCAGGGCAGAGGCTCCACCGTCAAATATAATTTTCAAGAAGTTATGGTCCTTGGATCTACCACTATCTCTGAGACCTTTGGATCAGGATTAAAATAATCCATATTATCAAATCCTCTGATCTGGCTCTGCGGATCAAAGACTTTTATTGTGGTATTTTATACATCTGCTGCATCAGATTACATTTGGTCAGTTTTGCTCGGATGGAGATTTCCAGATCTGAAGATTGCACAGAATCAGAATCAACCCTAACCCTTAAAATCTGACAAAGTGATTCATCATATTTTGATAATGAGTATTTATCATGAGAATGTAGCTTTTGTAAGACCAAAAAAGAAAAAAAAAAAAACTTCTGCTTCTGCTCAAGCGAGCTGGCATTGCAATTCAGTAGGGAACTCACTTTTCTTTATTTTTTAAAAACATACTTAATTAACATCACTTTAAGTCTACTCTGTTTCTTTGTAGATGCATTTCAAAGATTGAAGCAGCAGTGGTTGTGACAACAACATCAATGATGTTATTTCAAACCTAATTAACACCCGCTTTGATGCCATGGAAATATTAATGACAACTCCCTAAAAATCTAGGGCGTCAAGAAATCAGTCGACTTTGCTGTTGAAGAAATAAAAGATGTAAAGAAGAGAATTGACACACTTGGAAAAAAAAAAAGATTAAGTTTCTGTTCTCCGGCTGCAGGAAAGACTCGTGGAGTCTGAACGCTACTGAGGTCGCTGGAAATTAAAACTATGGAGTGCTGGAAACAATGTCTACAGAAGATTTGAAAAAAAGAAGCCATCAAAATTTGCAAAACTAACAACCTCCAGAGATGCCATTTGGAAATCTGCAAAAAATTATCCCATCCTCTAAAAAATGCCATCTCCACTTCACTGAAGACCTGTGCACAGTGAACTGGGAAACTAGAGCAGCGCTTTCACCTTGATACAAGCAGCAAGAAGAGAGGGAAAAATTACCTAATCATTCAATTCCCCCTCTCTTTTTGCTGCCGTGTCTACATAGGTGGTAAAGAAGTCGGTCTTCCCGAGGGCTCAGACTGACAGAACTAACTGTATCATGAGCAGGTTTGTGCTTTAAACGTCTTGATGGAAACACTTCTTGTTCTGACCTCACCTGTTCTGTCATTTGTAAGTAACACAACACACTACTATTTACTCAGATTTTTCTTTTTCCTCTCTCTCACTTATAATTTCTAAAACCCGTCTTTTTCTTTAGGTTCTTTGAATGTCGGGATAAAAAAATGCCATAAAATTAAAGTGATGTTCATATTTGCTCATATTTGCTTGTTTTATTTTTTTCAGGAATCATATTCCAAAAGTATTGACACAAACTTCTGGAAATCTCAATGGTGTAAAAATAGGGGTGTGACATATCACAATACTCACGTCTCGGATCAGTAAAAAAAAAAAAAGCCAAAATAACAAGATTAAAGCTAAAAAGTTAAAGCTTTTCAATTGAGCTTTCTATAGTCCAATATCACAACCATACAGTATTAATTGGCTTCACACCAGTATTTATGCAAAGAACATAAAGTCAGCCATAAAATATAAACAATAGCTGGTTGCTAAACTAAACTGACATCTCTACCCCTTGACCCTCCTTCTCGGTGAGAAAAAAAGTCATAAAAAACCCTATTTTAGGGAAAAAAATCAGAAACCTTATGGATTAACACATGAAGGAGAAATCCTCTCCCAGGATGGACAGATGATGTGCTGGAACTGTTAAAGAAGAATTCATCTAACTCTACAACTTAATGTTTGAACAGTGTAGCAGATGAGTTTCATCCAGATGAAACTGGGGGACAGCTGGGGATGTGAGACGAGCCAGAAGCGAGGTCCACGGTAAAAAAACAGATGATCCCTATGGAAACTTCCCTTTTTATAGTAAGAAGTTCATGCAAGAATTTATAGTTTTATTATTTCTAATATAAAAATATAGAAAGTTCTTCAAAACACTCATATATATTACATCATAAATTTGTTCATTGAGGCTATTTGTAAAAAGAAAACACTAAGAACACCTTTAATCTTAACAATATCCTTGTAGATACAAAAATAATTAAGATGTTCATAAAAACAAAACTGCATCATTAGACACTGCATCTTTAAATAAACAACATGGATGGATGGAATAATTTACAACTTTAAATTCATCATTGTGTCCCCTGGTGGTGCAACAGACTCCCCCTCCTTCCCTCACTCACTCACTGGACATCAGCGCTCTCTCCTGTGTCTTTTTCCATGGGACGGAGAGACATCCAGGAATTCGAGGAAAATCTCTGAATAACCTCAACCACCTGGAGTTCTTCTGTTTTTTGTAGGACTCTTCAAAGTAAATAAACCTGATGTCTCAACAGTCACGTCTTCTGAGTTCGAGAAAAGCTCCTCCTACTTGGTGCGGGGCAGGGTCAAGTTTTTCAAACACACTTTTGAACAAGCATCGGGCAATGACTTTGGCGCACATTAAATAAAGATGGTGGACATGAATTTGAGGCATGAATTGTATGCTATTTGATCGAAAAATTGAAATAAATGATGAGCGCTGGGGTGGGGTGGGGCAGTGACTTGCAGTCACAGGATGCAGGTAAGGCTGTGCCTCGCCAGCAAAGTATAGCTTAAAAATGGACAAATTAAACTAAAATGAATTTTCTTTTTTTTTAAAATAAAAATAAGATATTGTTATATAATAAAAATACAATAATAATTAAAAAAATAATATTTGAATAATAACTTTTTCTGTGTGGGTTTTCAACATTTGTTCAATAAACTTTTGAGTTTCCTGTTCAAATACGTGAGATGGGGCGAGTGAGACAGCAGCAGCCCGTGCCTCCCCAGCGCCGCACACACTGACTGAACCTGCTGCTAATGCATGCGCTTTACTAATTCTGTCTTTTTGTCATCATGAAACATGCTCTATTGTAATTGACCTTTTTTTTTTTTTTACTTCTCGCCATCTGTCTTATTACATTGATCTAATTTTGCGACTCATTTAGTCTTTTTATTTGCTAAAAATGAGCTGTAGAAATACACTGTATGAGGCAGTCAGTACGTCTGCCACAAGGCAGAGGGCGCTGATGAGCCCAGGCAATGTGACACCTCGGCTAAAGAATAATAGAATTAGAGTTAGAAAGTCAAGTGCAGCCATCCAGTTACTCTTTCATATGTATAGCATCATTTTCTAAATTGAGGAATATGTTTTAAACCCCTAAACTCAATCATTTGTTTACACATTCACTGGCAGTGATTTCCACTGAGACAGAAAGACTTTTCAAACTGAAGAAAGAAAAAGAAGACTTCTACAAACAGGTTATGAATGAGTTTCTTCAGAAGAGATCATAGACAGAAAACAAGGGAGAGACACACGGACTTCATTTAGAACTAAAAGTAAGTCAATAAAAACCATTTTGGTGATTTTTTTCCTATGTTGCAGTTTGTAAATGGGAAAAAAATGTTGAAATTTGAAACAACACACTTTAACTGCTGCCAATCAAATGGTGAATAAGCTTCTCTGTAGGGTTCATGTTTGTGAATCTGACTGATGACATCAGAGCCTCACCAGCCGTGAACCTCACTGCACGTCACTGAAACAACGTAACCGCCTGGAATAAGTTCTTATAAGAATGTATTTATGTTAACTCTCAAAGCTTAAATAATAACCACTTGTGATTATTGTTTCAAAAAACTGCTCTCCAAGCAGGGCTCAGTCCAGCGATCTTCATATTGGGAGGTGGGAGCACTAACCACTGCACAAAGGTGTGATGTACAATATGTGAAATAGTAGGTTTTAAAAGAAGCATCTCTAGTGTGAAAGGTTTAAAGATCTCAATTGTTAAAGGTTTAAAGATAGTGTTAGAATGTGAGCCCAATTATAGGTTGCTTTATGTTTTCTTGTGTGTTTTTTTTTTTAAATATGTTCTTGGGACTTCCTAAGATCTAGCCCAGATGTGATGAATTTGATGTAGTTGTGTTTTAATAAATGAGGCAACTCTCTCACACTTTCAGCTGTGTCTGTGTGGCTGAGAGTGGAGTCAGATGAAAAAGGCATACATGCCAGTTGTTTCTTTAAACTTTTCCGTCAATTGCAATGTACGTTTTGTAATATATATATATATATATATATATATATATATATATATATATATATATATGCCGTTCCCTGGCATTCTCATTCTTATTATTGTTCTTGTCCTGCATAGCTTACTGGTTCTACATATTTTAGAGAATAAAGCTATACTGCCACCTTGTGGTGGGATCTGTCTAAACAAAACTTCCTTCGTTCTGCGCCTGCTCGTTTCTCACTTCCGGTCGGTCATTATCAATCGATCGGAGAAAGGAAGATAACAACATCGACCACAGACGAACTCCATTGGGTCTGTTTTATTGCATCGAGTAGGAAACTGTAAAGCTCCGCGAGGCCTGCCGGTGTGAATCCGGTTGAACAGCTGTTCAAAAGGAGGTAACGTCCCGCCTTTTTGAAAGAATGCTGCGCTGTGTTCCCGAAGCAGCGAGACGAAGAACGGCCGCCATGTTTGTTCAGGCAGGCTAAATTCATCCCTGATAGCGCAGCTCCCAGGATGGAGGCTGTGTGATCGACGAGCTCAGAAACGTTGTTGTTAAGAGTTCACGGCCTCCATCCGCTTCGTCTCCGTCTGTCCACAGACGCCAACGACTTTGGAACGGCGTTAAAGGAGATGTTTACTGCTTTGGTTTAAACCTCGGACAATAAAACAACGAACATGCCGTTTAAAACCACAATCTTAGCAGTGCTGGGAAGTACAGCGCATGGATGGTTTTGGTATAAACATGTCACACGGATGTTCCTGAATAGAGCACATTAACACTGGTTAGCAGTCAGTCGAAGATGGAAGTAAGAAATGGAATTCATGTATGTCGGTCTACTTAATTAAGATCACGTGACCAAAATCGTGTCCTTCTCCGGCGTGCCATGCAGCCCAGGGTTGGGCCTGCCGGTGACTTACCAGCACAGGTATTTTTGGTATTTAAATTGATGAAAACCATTTGTAAAACACGGAAAATCTGCAATGAACATGTCATGAAATAGAAACAGGAATCTAATGTCTTCAAATTGTTAACTCATGTGAAAGTCCAGAGGTAAACTGAGTCTTCTTTTCCAACTGCACCAAGAAAGCATGTGTAATCTCCTGTTAAAGGGAGACACCCCTAAAATTTTTGAGATTAATTAAATAAAAAATATACATTTAATATGTCATTGACATAATAATCAGTTTTTAAATTTTCAGCATTTGTACGTTCTTCCACAAGAATAACCAGTGGCTGGGGGACAGAGCCTTCAGCTTTTCTGTACAAGTTGGTTTTAAGACGCCAACTCCTCCTCAGTGCCTATAAAACACAGTTTGAGAGGGACTTTGCTGATACTAAGAAAGCACTTCAAATTGATGTTACAAATCATCTGCCTCATTGTTAATAATCAATAAAAAGACACTTCAAAACTATTGTGAGGTTTATGATACAAAAAATGAGAAGTTGGTCTGAATGTGATTGCACTTATTACTTCATGGAGGTGGAAGCAATTCAATGTTATTTCTATAGCCCAATATCACAGCCAGAACCGTCTCATTGGACTGACATCAGTATATGACAAGAACAAAAAATCAAACATGTAAAAGTAAACAATAGCTGGTTGTTAAACAGACTAAACTGAACAAACATCTCTGTCCTTAAACCCTCCTACTCAATGAAGAAAAACTCTTAAAAAACCCTTTTTTTTGGGGTGGGAGTGCACGACACGACTAAGAAACCTCAGAGTTTCCCACATGAAGGAGAGATCCTCAACCCCGGACGGACAGGTGATGCACTAGAACTATTAAAGAAAAGTGAGCTTATTTAATTCTATAACTACATGGTTGAATAACAAGTATATGTCGAATAAACAAACACGTCTACATAACCAGCTACAAGTTAAGATAACAGCTAAATATTTAAATAAGCAACATGTTTGAATAGTGTAGCAGATGGGCTTCATCCAGTAGGAGTTGTGGAACAGCTAGGGTTGCATGAAGAGCCAAAAGCGAGGTCACAGCCACAGACAGGAGCGGGAAGCAGGAAATCTTTCTGAGAAAAAAGGACAAGAAGTAATCATTTGTAGCAAAGAATAGTGGCTGGATGGCTCTGTTGGCTTGTTGATCTATTTATTGATCTGTTGATGTAGAACTGTCACACAGGAAATCTGGAATCGCTTCCCAGGGCATGCAATGAGCTAAATCCAGCATGGGTCCTTAGTTAGAATCCTTCACGCCATTGCATAAGTGGGTCTCCCTGTGCCTGTCTCAAGCCTAGAGAAAATACAGGGTTGTGTGAGGAAGGACATCCATCCAGCGTAAAAACTCTGCCAAACCACCTGTGCAAATCAGAAAAAGCTGATTCATTGTGGCGATCTCTGATGGGAAGAAGGGTGAAGAAAATTGTATACAAAGAAAATGAATAATTCTTCTTAAATGAAAACAGACTATCATTTTGGGGAATATCTAGTGGCGTAGTGCAGACTGTATTTTTTTCTCCTAGTTTGTGGTTAACTGCTCCTCAATACTCCTCCAACCATAGGCCTGGTTTTCTTCAAGACCTTTTTTGTTACACTGGCAGCTTTTTCTGGTTTTAAAAGCGAAAGTTTAAGTATTTCATTTCTGTTAAACATGAGTTAAATGTCCACTTTCTGTACCTGCTACACCCTCAGTAGATTCAGGGGAGTCGCTGGAGCTTCTTGGCCAATAGCAGGTGAAACTGAAGCCTGTTTGGGAATGGTGTGGAAAAACCCCACATACAAGGCCAAAATGCAAACCGTACAGAAAGGTTCCAACTGGTATTCAAACTGACTTTGTTAGCCATTAAAATGTTTATTTGCCTTTTTAAAACACTTTCCTCATTTAAATTGATGTAGGGGAAAAAACGACCTGTAAGTGCACAACTTGAACACTGAGTATTAGGTATTTAGAGTAAAAAAAAAAAAAAAAATCAATCTAAAATGTAAATAATTTAGATGGCTTCATCCCTGTCAGCCTCTCCTGACTTGTGTGATAGTGCACTATGTAGGTATTGTTTAAAAAAAATGATGTTCAATGCTAATTTGAGTTGAGCATGTGGAGTTTGCAGAAATGAAATAGTTTCCAATAAAAAAAAAAAACCAAAAACATAAATTGCCTTTCATTTCACAGAGCCTGCATCATCAAGAGCCATGGAGTTCCCATGGCACAGTGGCGAGGTACTGGAGCAGCTTAATCGCCAGCGCAAACAGGGCCTGCTGTGCGACTGCACCTTTGTTGTGGACGGGGTGGATTTTAAGGCCCACAAAGCTTTGCTGGCAGCCTGTAGTGTGTACTTCCGTACTCTCTTTTTAGACCAGAAAGATGTGGTTCATCTGGACATAAGCAATGCAGCAGGTGGGTTCTGATCAGGTACATGGGGTAAGGAAACTGTCAATAAGAAACTTATTCATAATGAAAAGTTGTATTCATAAAGACAAAGTTCTGCACAAATTGATATTTTGTGTAGAACTTTGAAGAAAAAATATGAAAACAACCTTTAGTTTTACGTTGCACATGTCTGTTTTGAATACGACTCTTGCTTGTCTTGAATACGAATTTCTCCTGTTAAGGCACTGTCAAAAATACGTCACGGGGTCACAGGCATAAACATCAAGCCCCGGAGCATCGATTCATCTGAATGAGCTGATAGAATTAAACTTTAAAGAAATGTTATTGATCCCCTGGCAGGAAAATTATCTTGATACCGTTGCTCTGCAGGAAAAAAACATTTTAACAGCCAAGTCCTGCTGCTTTTAACATAAAAACAATGAAATTGACCCAGAAGTGATGGGGAAAAAAGATCCCCACTTAGCCGGGCAGCAACCTGGGACAGGAGGGGCGGGTGCATCCCCCACAGACTCTGGCAGCACCGTGGGGATAGCGGGCTAAGAAAATGGATGGAAATAACAACGACAGCTAAGCTAACTCAGAACTAAAGTAGGCTAACTGGCAGCTAACCGTAAGAGTAATTAAAAAGATTAGAAACAGAAAGACAGTTGGGTATTCTGATCCTACTGACTTTTTTAATTTTCTTTTTTTGTTTGTTTTTACTGCTGCCCGTTAGCATACTTTAGCTCCAAGTTAGCTTAGTCGTTTTGCTTTTGTTATCCTCCTATTATCAACTAATTTCAGCAGACATTTTTTTATTTTACACTTAATGAGTGGAGTCGTACGTCTGCTACGTCTTTCTAGGCTGTTTTCCACTTCTGGTTCTGAAACGACCCTCTGCTGCATTGTTTACATGATCGCCTGTTGTAGCCTGAAAACAATAAAATGCAGCTTGAGATCACTGTTTTTTTTTAAATCTATTTTATACAATTTTCTACAGAACTATGGCTATCAAAATAATTTTCTCATTATTGAATCAAAAAAATTCCTAAAAGTTTTAGTTTGTTTCCCTTTAATAAAAACATTTTAACACACGCAGTTTGAAGAATCGATGCTCCGGGACTCGATGTTTCTGCCTGTGACCCCATGACAAATACTTGACAGCGATTTAACAGGAGAAATTCGTATTCAAGACAAAGAAAAGTCGTATTCAAAACAGACATGAGACGTAAAACTAAAGATTGTATTCTTATTTTTCTGCAAAGTTGTGCACAAAATATACATTTGTGCAGAACTTTTTCCTTTATGAACCCTTTTATTTTTGACAGCTATTTTAGCTCATATGTCCATTGCATGTTTTCTAATATTTCTAACACTTTCTTGTTGTTGAAGGTTTGGGACAAGTCCTGGATTATATGTACACTTCTAAGCTCAATTTAAATCCTCAGAATGTGGAAGACGTGCTTTCTGTGGCCCACTTTCTACAGATGCAAGAAATCATAAATGCATGTTCTGCATTCCAGTCCATGGCAAATCCAACTCCGTCTGTCATAACACTGGACTTTGGAGTAGGTGAGTCAGCTCTTTGAATGCCTTTTGAACAGTGAGACAGCAGAGACTATGTTTTGAAATGAAAATATTTGTTTTGTTTTGCAATATATTAAAATTAGTAAGTCCCAGTAACCCTAACTCTTCTTTTTTACTTTATTATGCATTAACACACTAGGGGTGTAACTGATTACAAAATCCACGGTCCGGATCAGTATAACTGAAAGAAAAAAAACAAAACAAGAAAAAACCCAGAAAAACAGAAAAGTCTTGAATTAAGTTTTTTAAAGCTTCAAAACACACATTTTTAAACATATATGTATGTATGTATGTATGTATGTGTTTTCATGAACCTGCACATCGAGACGTGTACCGCTCATCAATGCTTTTGTAGAGCTTTTTAAAATAGATAAACCGGTTCTCTCATCATCTACGTCCTCTTTGTTGAGGTGGAAAAACTTTTGACGGAAAAGCCTCCCACACGCAGCTGGAGCTTCAGGTTAACACTTTTTTGTACAAGCGTAAAGTAACACTTTTCACACATTTTAAAACAGATAAGATGGATGTGAATTTGACGCGCGAATTACATTTGTTGTGAATGGAAAGGTGATTGAAATGTGGGGGGGTGGGGTGGTGTTCCGCAGTACACGTGTGTGTCAAACCATGGCCAATGATTCGTACAGATCACGGATCATCCGTGATCCGTCACACCCCTACAACATAATGATTGTCACAGCCTGAACCAGGCCATCTGCCAAAGGTGTGAAAGATGTGACTGCAGAGTCTTTAATTGTGTTCTTTCATAATTCCAGTTCCAGAAGAGAAAACAGCAGAGACACAGCAGAAGTTCGAAACTGAAAACTGTGTGCCAGAAGTGGCACCACAGGCTGAGGAGGATCCTCTCAGCACTTCTGTACATGATCACACATTGGGGCAAACCCAGGAAAGTGCAAACCAAGATATCCCTGCTCAGAGGCACCAAAACGCTTCTCAGTGTGGTCTTGGTAGAACACACTCGAGGCGTGGACGGCCCCCCAAAACGCCTCTGCTTTGTGCTCTTAAAAAGACATCTGTGAAAAAGGAGGATGACAGTTCAACTCCACAAGCTTCTGGATTTCAGGACAACGTCTTAGATGCTGAATACACACCCAGTAAATATCTAAGCATGCAAAGGTCATATAACAGTTGACAAAAGGAAGACTCAAGGCTAACATTGGAATTTCTCATCTGAATGACAGAATCCCTGTCTAAACCAAGTGGTGGCTCTTTTTATATGAGCTCTCGAGGAAGAAGAATCAGAAAATCTCTTCATAGAGTGTTCCCAGCTGGTAAGCAGGAGGCGGAGCAGTAAATGAAGCAGCTAAGATTTTTGTCTTGTATTTCTTTGAATTTATTCATTAATTATTTTATTATTTTATTAAAAGCATCATTATTCTTATTGGTGTCTGTCATTTGAAACATCCAATGACAGACTAGTGAGTTCATGCTGATTGGTCTGTATTGCTTCCAATCAACTGTCTTTCTTGTCTTTGATTGACTGACCGGTTTTGTGGCTCATTAGTTACACTGAGCATTGAATTAAGAAGCAGAAATAAAGATGTTAAAAATGCATCTTAAAACTGTTGTGGGAAATGACACAATATTATCCAGGTTCATGAAGGTCACAAATGCAACAAAGTATTTCGTAACCACGGTAAAAGATTGGAAATTCACACCTTAACTTTAATTTATTTTTGCAACTTGGAAAGTTATTGTGTCTAAACTGTGCATTTTTATTGCAGTTTAGAATTTTTTAAATTTAAAACTATGACTTTAGTTCTTATTTTAGTTTCACAAACATTATTAAATTGAAAAGATTTATAGAACGTCTTAATATCAGGATTGTACTTTTTTGTTGCTATTGTTCCCATTCATTCATATTCAAAAGTTTTTGTGTCGTTGAATTTTTAGAAAATGACTCAGATGAAGATCTTCTAAAGTCTAAAGTGAAGAAGAAAGGAATAGAGGCGGCAAAGGTGTCTGAGGAACAGGGAGACGACTCTGGGGAGACAAGTGGCATGGTGGCTGATGATGATGATGACGATGATGATATTGACGATGGGGTTGAGGTGGAAGCTGATGGGTCCAGTGACAGAGATGAGAGACAAGCCCAGTTATCATGTGGGAACAGTCGGTCCGAATCAAAGCCGTACAGCTCTGTCACACACAAGTGTAAGGTGAGACGTCTGCAAACATAAAGTCATATGAAAAAATTAGAACCCCCTCATTAAATAATTAACCCTGTCTTAGGAAATGTTCATATATCAATGTTCAATGTTATTTTGAAACATTTCTAAAAACGACATTGATGTAATAACAATCAAAGAAAAACACTACTATTATTCTACACAGAAACAAAGATCTGAACAAAAAAATAACACTTAAATGGAGGTCAGAATTTGGACCTTTTGCCTCCTATCAGCTATTTTTGCTCCTTCGGCTGAAATTGCATAGTTGAGACACTTTTTTGTGGCATCTACCAGTCCCTTGAATGTGTCTTGAGTGTCGAGTTTCTGCTGCTTTGGCGAGGATCTCGGTGTGGGGATGACCGGGCACTCTCTCTCTTTTTACATTGCATCACCCACCTCAGTAGAACACAAACGCTTACCTGAGCACAGGTGTCAGCTCACCGTTGCTCTAACAGTATGCATGATGGAATGAAAAGCTATACATTAAAGTTGAAAATAAAAGTCCCATCAGTTGTCACACACCTAGGTGTGTAAAATTTGTTCTCTGCATTTGATCCATCCCCTGAGGGAGCGGTGAGCTGCAGACACAGCCGGGCTCTGGAACCATTTGTTGGTCTAACCCCTCAATACAACCCTTTAATCCTAAGTGTCAAGTGGGAAGGCACTGGGTCCCATTTTTAGAGTCTGTGGTATGACTCAGCCTGGATTTGAAACCCTGGATTTGAGACCTTCCAGTCTCAGAGCGGATGGCCACTGAACATGTGTGTGCATGTATGCATAAGTGTACGTGTCAGCTATAGTTGTATGGTGTACATGTTGACATGTTTGTATGCTCTGTAAGATCTTTGGAGCCAACAGGTATGTTTGTAATATTTGTGTGACAGGGTAAGGGTTAGATGATGATAAACCTCTAGAAACTTGTTGTTTTAGGATTCTATTGCCTCGTACTTCTTTAGTCATCCTCCAACTTTACTTAAAGTCCCACTGCAACCATCTCTTTTCTTTTGTAAAATGGTTCCCAGTAGTCTTTTAATGATGACTGCAGTTTTTAGCCAAAATCAAAAAGCCTTTGTTGTTAATAAGACATATGTCATGCCCAGCAGCAGTAGCTCATTAAAAATACAATTCTGGTTTGTGGGCGGGACTGTTGGGTCAGAGAAACCTCACCCCCTTCCCATCCTTTGGAGCTCTGTCTGAGGGATCACACACAAGCTTATATACCCAAGCTAGCATTAGCAGAAATAATGGCGAGCAATATTGGTTCAACCCAGCCGGACAGTTTAGAGCCAGAGCCAACCTCGACAAGCCCAGCTTTTTCTAGCATCCAGTTTCTAATCCAACGAGATTTGAATTAAGAAATACTCCAAAACGCAGTTTAATCCTAAATCTTTTCTATAGGTCCTATTATGAGGAAAATGCAACAAGAACATGTTAAAAACACAAAAAGAGCACTTCCATTGGAGTGGGTCTTTTACGGACCCTTTCTTTTCTCACTTTTCTTTTGTACCCTTATCTTCTGTCTCTAACTTAACACTCTCTTATTTCCTGTTCTGTCCAATAAATACAATACAATGTATAGTAGTATAATTAATATAAGTAAAGTTTATCCTCAAATGCAAAAGGTTTTTTTTTTTTTTTTTACAAATATACAACTTCTTCGCAAGAAGATCCATAACCCCCTATTGAAACAGTAAGCTCTGTCAAGCACTTGAGACCTTCATCTCTAGCCTGTTTTAGCTGCTGTTAAAAAAAGATTAATACATAAATAGGCACCCTTTGGGTGTTCAAGCTGGAAATCACCCAGTCTGAGGTACCAGAAGGACAAATGCTGCTCATTTGGATTTTTTTGGAAGTTCTAGTTGGCCAAATACCCAAGGCCTATCAACAACCCCTCCAACACTACCAAGTGCCTCCCACACAGAAGGAGACAAATGCCAACTCACTCCACCAGACTCCAACAGCGGTTCTTTCAGGGTTCCTGCAGGGTCTTAAAAAGTCTTAAAAGTATTGAATTTATTAATTTAAAAATAATTCCTTAAAGCAATTAAAAATGTCTTCAATTTTATTATCTGAGCCTTAAAAATTGTGCAGTTTAACATTCCCCTTAATTTTGTTTTCATCATCAGATTGAAGTTGGTAGAAGTGAGGCGCTGTGAATATTTACTGGATGTGCTGTAAATTTAACATGGAGTGGATGGAACAGATATCCAGCCAACTGCAAATGCTCTCAAAGCAGAGGATGCTAGCCTTCTTACTGCTTGTACCTTTGCACCATCTGCACTGACTTTGTTTGTAAACGATGTTCATTTTTTTTAAATTAAATAGGCTGAGAAATTGGTCCTAATTGATTCTGAGCAAGGTCTTAAAAAACTTAAATATTACTTGATTAAACTTGTTGGAAATATGTCATTTCTGATGACTTCATAGTTAAAAATGCTTTGTTACTAAAAAGTTTAAACAAATGTCAGTCAATTCTACTGATATAATTTAATGATATACTTTTTTATTTTTAGGACTGTGGAAAAAAATTCACGCATACAGGAAATTTCAAGAGACACATGCGCATTCACACAGGAGAGAAGCCATTCAGCTGCCGGGACTGCAGTAAAGCTTTCTCTGATCCTGCAGCTTGCAAAGCTCACGAGAAAACACATAGGTGAGTTTCATGGCTCTTCTTAAAAACATTTATTACTCGTAAGCTCTCGAAACGTAAGTAACAAAATGCTCTGCTTTCTGAAGTCCTCTGAAGCCATACACTTGCTCTACTTGTGGAAAGAGCTACCGTCAGATTAGCCTGCTCAACCTGCACCACAAACGGCACACAGGTGAAGCGCGTTACAATTGTGAGGTCTGCAGCAAGCTTTTTACCACATCCGGCAATCTGAAACGCCACCAGCTGGTGCACAGCGGCGAAAAGCCCCATCAATGTGACTACTGTGACAAATCTTTCTCTGATCCCACCGCCAAGATGCGCCATCTGGAGATTCATGACATGGAGAAGGGCAACAAGTGTCCACACTGCGACAAACGCTTTAACCAGGTAACATCTTTGGAGAAAGAACTGAAGAACACTCCCATGCTTTATGTACGTGATTTGTGGTCGGCAGTTTATTGCATATACTGACTGTTTCCAAAAAATAATAATATAATGGAAAAGTGTATTCATTTTCACAATTCCATTCAAAAAATGAACCTTTCATAGAATTATCATATAGGGGTCACTTTATTAGATTTTAAGCAATTATTTGTTTCATTCATTCATTTTTTAAACCGTTTTATCCCTTTCGGAGAGACGGGTTTGCTGGAGCCTAACCCAGCCACTCATGGGCGAAGAAAATTAGAATCCTGTGTAGAAATCACCATTTACTTGTCAGGTCAGATAAAAACAGAGATTCTGATCACATTAAAAAAAACCTAAATAAAGTATTTTCAAAAGGATCTGTTCATCTTCAATCTATCATTAGTCTGTTAGGCGTCAGGTACTGCAGGAAGATGGAATCTGCATCTCCATCCAGATCCCCTCCAGAGGGAATCAAGAAGTTCTCTATAACATTTTGCTAGACCGTTGTTGTGATTCTGGATTAAAGTAAGCAGAGTTTACAAACAGCAGCATTGGACATTGCTGCCCAAATCTTTGAGACAACACCAGATGAACATTTTAGGATTGATGAGAACATTGTATTTTGTTCTGATTAGCACTGACTGTGAACGTTTCTTTTCTCTTTGAAGCATCATCAATATCCATATCAAAAATCCTCTTCGCTTTCATGCTGACCATTTTCCTGGAGATATGCGCACCTTTCAGTCTTTGATCAATAATTCATGTTCAAACCAGTTCTTCTAATTTGTCGCTCACTTTCTTTGTACCTCCTCCATTTTCTGTAGCCGTCTTTTCAATATCACCCATCTTCTTACACGATTCTCGGATATGTTTACAGTCCGCCCCAAAATGTGATGCAGATTCTTCACCAGAATGTTCTTTGGCAAATGCCACCAACGTTAAACGCTAAATCATATGAGCGTTTCTTGCCTTTGCTACACTGACTCAGAACAGATGAAGACCATAAAGACCAGGCAGATGCCTGGTGTCTGTGGTTTTAACAAGTATTAGAGACTGTGGTATTATTTTTAGAAACTGGCATCTAAAGTAACAAGCACCTGTTTGACCAGGCGTTTATTGGAGACTGGCATCAATTGGAAGATACAGTGTCTTGCAAAAGTATTTATACCCCTTGAACTTCTCCACATTTTCTCACATAATGACCACAAACATACATATATTTTATTGGAACTTGATGTGAAAGCCATTTTTTAAGTTGTGTTTTGATCGTTCACTTTGCCACAAGGTCACAAATTTTAAAGAAAAAAGCTCAAGATGAGGCTTTTCACAGTAATTATTTGGTTGTATTGAAAATAGATTCAATTAGATAAATTAATTATAGATTATGATTAATTAGTCACACAAACAAATGAATTGCTTAAACACTAATTTCACACTGGACCTCAGGCGGCTTGGGTTTTTCTTCTCTGCAGTCTTCCTTCAAAGCCTTGGACTTTAATTCCCAAATGTTAGCTACACTTTATTTTCATCAGAAAACAGGGCAGTGGACCACTGGCCAACAGTCCAGTCCTTCTTCTCTTTGGTCCAATTGAGATGTGCCCTTTCTTGGTCCAGGCTCAGAAGTGGTTTGACCTGAGGAACCCAACAGTTTTAGGCCATCTCCTGAATGCACCTTAATGTGGAGGTTTTTTAAGTTCTTCCTCAACCTCATTCCACTCTCATGTTGTCTACAGGTTCTTGAATCTTGTAATTTTGATAATCCACTGAAGCCCATGGTTGTTTCTTTAGCTAGTGCATTTTCTCCTGCCACATTTTGCCCTTCCATTTGACATTACATTGATCTGCTTGGACACAGCATTCTGTGAACAGCCACTCTTCTAAGACAGGAACTTTTGTGGCCCACGCAGACTATGGAGGGCATCAATGATGGTTTTCTGGATAGTTGTCAAGTCTGAAGTTTTCCCTATATTTAAACCGAGACAAAAATGAGCCAAACTGAACCAATTAATGATGTGGGGGACCTGTGCAGGTGCTTTGACTTTAGGCGATAGTTTGTGAACTCTGTGTAAAACATGTCCTTCAAAATTCAGAATTCCAGTTTTTTTAAAATCCTGTTTTTGTGACTTTTATAAGCCGAAACCCCAATTTGTGTAAAAATAAACACTTGAAATCACTTTAACAGTGGAACCAGAATCTGTATTCTTTGAATGATTATTTTTTTGAATGGAATTATGAACATGAATATACTTTTTCATCATCTTCTAATTTTATGAAATATGTATTTATTTGCCACTGACTGTTTTCATTTTCTTGCCAGCTGGGAAACCTTAAGGCTCACCTAAAAGTCCACATTGCAGACGGGCCTCTCAAGTGTAAGGAATGCGGGAAACAGTTTACTACTTCAGGTAAAACAGATATCCAGCTTTCCGTTGGTGTATGTTCCATTGATCCCTTATATTACTATTGCAACATTTATTTTTAAAAAACATTAAGTGCATAATCTGTTTTAATAGGCTTATTTAAAAAAGTGAGATCTTAAACCTTGATCCAAAAATGAAGATGGAAAATCTAGAAGGTCTTCTTTAGGAATAACATCAGAAATTGATTTCTGATTATCATGTTTTTTTGAAAACTTTGACCATATATTCGTAGCTTATTTTACCCTATCACTTCCAGTTAGTTAGTATTAATGTCCATTGTCAAATCCATTTAGGGTTGGGTAGATAACGGTTCACTTTTAGGTTCCCCCGTTCTATTTGGATTAATTTCGCCTCTTCTCTGCAAATCCAGGTTTACTTTCTGTGTTTCCTAGTATTGAAATTTAATTGTGGAAAAGCCAAGCCTGGTTTATTCTTACCCAAACAGAATTTTTAGTTTGATTCTGCCATGTGTTCTCAAATGAAAAGAGAAATTAAGTCTTTAACATCTTAAAAATGAGAATTTGAACTCTTATAGTAATGACTATAACAAAAACAGGAGATGAAGAAGCGCATTTAGTAAAGGAGGAAAAGTAAAAATATGCCATTTACTTTTGAAACCTAACTTTGACATGTGTAATACGTTTCTTCAAGTGTCCAGTTATATTCTTAATTTGATGTCATTCATGTACAGTATGTATTTGACAAATTCTAATATATTTTTAAAATCCTATTTTAGTTCTTATCCAGCAAATGCCACGTGTAGAATTATTAGCAGTAATAGTTAGTATCTCTTGTTGTTTTTTTTAAGTCTTTCACTTTAGCGAGCAATGGTACCTGTGTTTCAGGAAACCTGAAGAGACACCTGCGGGTTCATAGTGGAGAGAAGCCTTATGTGTGCGCACACTGTCAGAGAGCCTTTAGTGACCCTGGAGCTCTGCAACGGCATGAGCGCATCCACACAGGTACAATCTTCATGTTTGGACAGGTGTTTTAAAAATGCATCTTCAGGTTTCTGTCAGAATTTCTTGATGAATGTCATTCATTCCATCTTAATGAAACTAGAATTGATGTGTTTCAGGAGAAAAGCCCTGTGTCTGCAGTGTTTGCGGAAAAGCTTTTACCCAGGCCAGCTCCCTTATTGCTCATGTTCGCCAACACACAGGGGAGAAACCCTATGTGTGCGACCGCTGCGGCAAAAGGTCAGTAGTTAATGCAACAGCACTTCAACAACCAGGTCTTGATTTGGACCATTTTTTTTTTTCCCACAATAAGACGTAGGTCAAAGTGACGTCACACAACGGTGTTGCTTTTCTTCATCGTCTCTGAAATTTGAAGTTACAGTGTCCCACTTGAATTTGTAAGAAGCATCCCTAACCTTAACCAAATTCCATATATCTTCCAATAGTAGCCAGTCTGTAATAGATGCCAAGATGCCTTCCATCACAGGTTTAGGGTGAAAATGCCTTTAATCATAATATGCTTGGATTGGATTGGAATTTTTTTTAAAACAATCAAAGCAAGAATATTGCACAAAACAAGACAACCAACAGAGGTTTTTATCCATACAAAGACATACCAAACAGGATAATTTGGCATTAAATTAATTAGAAAAAACACATATGCTCACCAAGTAATTAATGCAATTATTACACTTATTACACTCATAAACATATTTGTTCTTTTGTGTATAGAACAAGATGCAATGATCTATTAACTATCAAGATTGTCACAAGTAGTTCTATAGCTGCTTGAAAGGGAGTGCGAGGAAGCAAACTCATATCATCCTACCCCTTCTGTCTTTCCATTTTCTTTACATAAATTATCTTCTTTTCTTCTATCTTCTATTTCTTAACTTCTGATAAAATATTTTAACCTTACCAACACAGATTCAGGTCATTAATAATTTTTAAATATCAATAAATCTCGACAAATGTAAAATGTAAATAGACAACATTATTTCAGAAATCCTCACTTTAATGCTTTAACACCTAAGCCTTAAAATGTCTGTTGTCTGGACTTGTCTGTTCATTTTGACCATAAAATGTATGTATGTACCAGCTCGGTGGCCTTGTGGTAGAGAGTCTGCCCTGAGACTGGAAAGTTGTTTGTTCAAATCCAGGCAGTCATACCAATTATGGGACTTTGGCTTCCCTGTTTGACACTCAGCATTAATTGGTTGAATTGGGGGCTTAAGCCACCTAATGGTTCCAGAGCGCGGAAGTGTCTGCAGCTCACCGCTCTCCCAGGGGATTGGTCTCAAACGCTTAGAATACATTTCACACACCTAGGTGCATGACAACTAATGGGACTTAAACTTTAACTTTAAAGGGTCAGAGAATGTCCTGTAAATGAGTGCTTTTGTTCCTTTTTCCTGAAAACATGGAATTTTCATCATTATTTTCAAATCTATCATTATTTCACAATTTACTCAATGTTATAAGAGTGTAATAACAGTTTAAAAAGGAAAAAAAAACACAGAATCAAAATTTGATTTTTAGAGTTTGTAGTGAGAAAAACAGTGCAATTGAACATGAACATGTTTTGTGATGTTAAAAGTTTAAAGTGGACAAGTATAAAACTATTTACAATAAAATGTCTATCTTTGTCTCTAAATGTGTAAAAACAGTGCATAAAATTTGAAGTGCATACAAGCAATTTTTGTCACACAGGACAGGTCTCTCCTCCTTGGCTCCTCAAACGTCTTGGTGATGCTGCCAATGACAGTTTCTGTCTGGCTGCAGGCACAGGGCCATATCATAAGTCTCACACTTCCAGGGAGTGCTCTTATTGCAGAGTTTCAGTGGGAAAAGATTTCACTTGGTGATGGGTTTCTTGTGTTTAGAGGTGGTTGGACACCTGGGATGCGTCTGGGGTTGAACCTCAGTGGGTGAGGGTCTCCATCATCAGGCTTTGCATCTGCCTTTCACTTTTGTTGTGGTTAGCAGTTTTGGTCTCCGACCACATCACCAGAGCCTCCAGCATCCCCAGGTTTTCTCCCTCTTTGACCCTCCAGCATCTCATCAGCACCAGCTCACAGGCTCTCACAGGACACAGGAAAGAAAAATAGGATTCATTTATTATGATTTAACATCATAGCTTTTTCTGAACAAATGTAATTATATGCTCACATTATAAGATGACAATTAAATTATAAGTCAAAAATACGGTAACTTGCGTTAGAATTACATTTCTCTCATACAGTAAGTGTTTCAGGGTCAAAACTAGCTAGCAAGGCCGTGATTCATCTCCAGAAAAACAACCCGGAAATAGAGCTCCTCAAACATTACCTTTTCTCGCCTGAAGTGACTCCTTCTGTTGCTCCTTTAGTCTTAAAATCTTCTCTGAACACCCATGGGGGTTTTATTACCCTGGAGGGTCATCTTGGTGGCATTTTTTCCCCTTTTTTTGCTGTTGTAAAAAGGCCCTTTGCCCACATGGCTCTCTGTATCTCTCCATCGCTCTGTTTGTCTTCCCGGTAAACAAAGGAACTGCTCTCGGGCTTCCGGATAAGATTACCGTAATGACACGATATTGACAATAAAGTGCAATGTTTCAGCTTTCAGAAATTCGTGGATTTTTTTTTAATAGAGCAAAACTGTTTAACGGTAATTCAAAGAGTGCTTGTCTAAATGTGTCACGGGTGACACACTCTGTTCTAAAGGGTTAAGCATCTTCAATAATTCATTAATTTTTCACTCATTCATTTTCTATACCGTTTTATCCCTTTCGGGGTCGTGGGGCTGCCAGAACCTATCCCATGCTCATTTGCGAAGGCTGGTCGCCAGTTTGTCGCAGGGGCTACAATCACACACCCATACACACCTAGGGACAATTCAGAGTGACCAATGAACCTATGAAGCATGTTTTTGGTCGGTGGGAGGAAGCCGAAGTCCCCAGAGAAAACCCACGCATGCACGAGGAGAACATGCACACTC